>RJVU01065935.1:2839730-2855762 GCA_003731715.1 Anabarilius grahami | reverse complement strand
AGAGCAGTGCCTTTCGTTTCAATCCAATTAGTCAAAAACACTTTGCTGACATTGCATCTGAAAAGAAAAGTACAGAGGCAGTGATTTACTCATGATATCAGTGTGAGCTTTAAGGCTGTCCATAAATAGACATCATTATGTAACTAAAAGGTTTGAGCTGTTACTGTGCAGTAAATGAGATGATGTGATTTTTACATTACAGCAATTCTCTTGAGACCCCAGTCACATTAAGTTGCCATGTAGGTGCCTGACGGAGCATAGTGAGCTCTAGAGTTCACTAAAACTCAGTTTTATACCTTCATTGAATAGAAAACACATCTCAAACATAATAGATTGTATCTCTAAGGGGAACTGGTTTTGATCACAGTGCAAAAACTCTTAATGCTCCTGCTTTTCATACAATGTTCAGTGATGCATCAAGCCCTCTTTCATTATTTGCAGGGCAAATCCTTCCTGGTATCAGATCAGTGCCTACAGCATGCCTTCAGCCTGCACGAGAACATGTGTGCCAGCTTGCTGCGGGCATATCAGGGCCTGTTTTGTTACTTAACCTCCCTGACCAAGAATCTGCCCGCATCCCAGCGCATGGAGCTAGGTATGTAGTCCCATCAGAAATGGAAGACCGAAATTATTTATTTTACAACCTTTTTACACTGCACTTCAATCATTGACCCTGTACAAGGCATTTTGGTAGCTAATTTACATGTTTTGCTTAGATTTGTTTTAACATTGGAATTAATATTTCAGAAGGGTGTTATTTTAACCAAACTTTCATTACTAAACCCAGTTTAACCACTGAGCTTCAGTGTGTGTATGTGTGAGCAATAAATTCTACCATCCAAAAGTTTGGGCACTGCAAAAATTTTATTCATCTTGTTATTCAGCTAGGATCCATTAAATTGATCAAAAGTGACAGTAAAGCCTTTTACATTGTTACAAACAATAAATAAAAAATACTGTTTTATTTGTACTTTCTATTCATCAAAGAAACTGATTTCAACATTGATAATAATAAGACATGTTTCTTGAGCAGCAAATCCGCATATTAGAATGATTTCTAAAGGAACATGTGACACTGAAGGCTAGAGTAATGATGCTGAAAATGCAGCTTTGGTACCACAGTATAGAAGCTTGTTTCTGACACTGAATAATAATTTTTTTTTTTTAAAAAAAGGTAATTGCAACTTTTTATCTCACAATTCAGTATTTTTTTTTTTTTACTCGCAATTGCGAGATATGGAGTCAGAATTGTGAGATAAACTAATAATTCTGAGAAAAAGTCAGTCTTTTTTCATCAGAATTGGACTTTATAAATTGTAAATGCAAGTTTATACTGTATCTCACAATTCTGAGAAAAGAGATATAAGAGATATAAACTCATAATGGCAAGACAAAAAGTCTCAATTATCTTTTAAATGGTTTTATTCCATGGCAGAAACAAGTTTCTAAAATCACAGGAATAAATTACATTTTATAAATATATTAAAATAGAAAAGTTATTTTAAATATTAATAATATTTATCAATATTAATGTTTTTACTTTACTTTTGATCAAATAAATGCAGCTTTGATGAGCACAAGAGACTTGTTTCAAAGACATTGAAAAATATTACTGACCCGAACAGAACAGAAGTTGTTTGTCTAGTAGAAATTAGAAACATTATTTTGAATGAACTTGAGAAAAAAAAATCTAGCATTATATATAATTTTTTCCACGGACCCCTTGGAAGTAACTTCAGAAAAGCTTGTTGAAAACCATTTTTTTGAATCATTGCTCCATAATATTTGTATATTGTGATATATTTAATTTTGTTTAATTATATGATTATATTTATTATTATATTAACTTTTATATGCTGCAGTTTTTTTTAACATATCTTTTTTGCTTATTGCTACTGTATTGTTGTTTTTGTTGTATATGCATTGAATTATTTTCCTTCACGTATTATTATTTTTTTTTAATCTCATCAGAGCCCATCACTGAACACTCACTCATACTAATGCACCCACTCACTTCTTAGAGACTAAGGAAGAGCTGCTGTTCTGGACATTTACCTTTTAATGTCCTATTTACCTGCGTAATGTTTCTAATTAGCCCTTGGCCCTCATTTGTGCCTCTGCCCTCTTTATGTATGTATAAGCAAGCAGATCCTTTCATCTTCCGTTTTTTGTTTTTGTCTTTAATACAAATCCCTTCAGAACTTTCACTGTAAACCTTCACTCACTCAGTCAAAGCTAAACTACTCACCCTTTGCTGCTTCTGACCCGAATCTATCTCGTGACTGAACTTGCATGTATTTAAGGGTTCATTTTAAGCTCAAACAGCAAAAGGGGAGAGTGAAAGTTTTAAACGTGCCTATATCTGCAATCCCACCACTAGCCAAGCCCAGCATGCAGGTCCTTTATGAACGAGTTCTCAGAAGACCTTATCCTCCAGGCCAAAGGCACGTCTACATAGGTATGTCCCTCCAAAACCGACCCTCGGCTCCACACGCCTCTTGCCTTTCATTTGTGTCCTTTTTTTAGCTCTATTTCTTTCCTCTGTTCCCCCTAACTTGGATGTTTGTCAATGACAAGTGTCCTTCAGTGAGGGAGTTCATAGCTCAGCTTAGTCCTTTTTCCTTTAGCAGTATCTCAGATCTCAGGCTGACTTTGGATCAGTCCAATTGCTTGAACATTGCTGGTATTCTCTGTCCTTAGACTCCTACTTCCTGTGCTGTTGTTCCTCTAGCTCCCTCTCATGTGCTGTCAATCACAGGCTCTTCAGACAAACTCTTGTCTCTCATTCACTCCATACTGCTGCTGTAGAAACAACATTTTCACTCGGCTGTCTTTTCTTTTCTTTTCTTTTTTTTAGAGAAACTTGATGTGGAGGCCCGACTTAATGAGCTTTGTGAGCAAGTCAAGGTATGACATGAATATCAAGTGAAGTTAGTATAACACTTTCAATATCATTTTTTTATTATTATTTTCATTCTGTTTTACATTATTTATGTTTGAACAAACATGGAGTAGTCCAAAAACACTGAGGCCTCCTAGTGGGCCCCGGCCCCCTGGTTACCACTATTTTAAATTCTTTAACTTCTACATTACATAATGTAAAGTTTGTGTTTCACTGATTCCACACTTATCATGAACTTATTGTGAATATTCATGTGTTTTGGTTTGTATCCATCAATTTTCAAGTATATATAATTCACTGGGTTATGCAAAAATAGGCATTACAACTTATTTCTAGGGTTTGTAATTTTTTCAGTTATTTTATACCATTACTGTAATATAAAATTACTTGTACCATAAGTTAAGGTCATTCATACCTCCCTTTGCTTGTAGTTGGCTTGACTGGTGCCTCAGGATGGTTTACTGCACACTTTTTTTTTTAATTATTTTATATATATTTATATATACAGTGCTTCCCACAGATTTGAAATATACTTGCGGTGGTAGCCGGGTGGAAAATCCTCCTGTTACCCACGGTACAAAAATGGTCTACTGCATTTGACAAACGACAAATAACGTGATTTTTAACAGTATTTTTATTTATTGAAATTAATTTTAATTACATAGCCTACTATTATATTTAATTACATACTACTTTTATGCATTATTATGCATTGTAAATTACAGCATGCTATGTCATATAGTGTCTCTCTCAGTAAATGGGACACAGATTTTACTAGTAATTTATACAGTGAATACATGTCAAATAAAGCTCTGTCTTTTCTTCCTGTAGGGGAGAGTACAATAATTTTCTATGAATTAAATGGAAATCATATTAAATACAATTCATTGTGTTACCAAAATACCAATAATCCCCAGAAGAAGAAGAAAAAAACTTTCCGTGTGACTTTTAATTATAAACAAGCCAGAAAAACACAGGGACTCTTATTTTGAAATGTCTGTACTATTGCAGGCAGATCCTTCAGATGAGAGAGATAAAATATGCATTCTTACAACCGTCTAAAACATATTATATAAAGGCCATAAAGTATACATTGTCATAATTCATCAACTCGACTTCTTTAGCAATCGCTTGGCATAAATGTGCGCTATTCATTGATTGAGAATCACTTTGAAGCAGCCTGAAGCGCTGTTGCGCGAGCCTGTAGAATGCGCAACAGCGCCGCCTTGTGACTTTGCAACGCAGCGCACAGAACGAACAGGTACAAAAACGCGTAGGGCGAGGGGAGATTTTCCACTTGTTAATCGATCGCGGATGGTTTCATTATCTCGGGCTGATACAAAAGTATAAGATGAAAAAAATAATAAAAAGCAAAAATGTGTCTCCAAATTTACTTGGGCGGCCGTTAATATACCTGTGCGGCCCGCCCAAGTAAAGTCTATGTGTGGGAAGCACTGATATATAATGTATGTGATCTTGCAGCAGAGGGCAGAGAGCCCAGATGAGTTGGCTGAACTGGTGAACATGAATTTGGCACAGCTGTGCTCTCTGCTTATGGCATTGTGGGGGAATTTCCTGGAAGTGGTGTCTCTGAATGAGCGTGTCTCTGCGCTGTTGGCCTCGGAGCACCACACACTACGGGTGAGCTCTGAGATTACTTCTAAGTTCTACCATATGCATATTATACAGTATTTGCATACTTGCATTGTTATGCATTGCATTTTTGCATTATATTCTGACACATTTTATAACACGAAGATGCATGAAATTGAGGTTGCAAAGTTAGAATTGTTTGTGCAGAGTATATTTCTGGCTTTAATTATACTGTATTTATAACTTTATAAATACAATATTTTTAGGTGCAAAGATTTGCAGAAGCTTTCTTTTGTCTTGAACACCCAAGACAGAGTGCTCTGGCCTACCAGGAACTGCAGTATGTCTTAAAATAGCATTACTGTAATGTATTTATTTAGCACAAAGAGTAGATGTCAGTTCTCGTGATATTCAAATGAACTACTTTAATCAACAGTGCTCACAGTCACCAACAGATGACCACAGCTATCAAAAACTCTTCCTATTTCCTGTCCTTACCACCTCTTCCTGTTGAATGTGCTGATCTTGATGGAGATGTGAACTCCCTACCAATCATCTTTGAGGACAGATATTTAGAATCCATTACTGAAGGTAGGTGTAATAACACCCCTTAGGCGATTACATGAGAATATTTGATTATCATTTTAGCCATCAGCTCATAAGAAAAAAACAATGCACATAATTGATTTTCCTTTTTAAAGGAAAAATGCAAATTTAGATTTTTGAAACTAATGTTGGAGTTTTGTGGCGCTTCATTTTAAATTGAAATGACTAATGACTCATCTTGCACTTTTTTTTTTTTTTAAATATTGTCCAATAAAATGCTTTCTACAATGAGAATGGTGCTCCACCCAAGTTATTAATACCACATGTGTCTTGCTTGTTTTATTTTGTCACAACCACTGATTAACCATTTTTAAAGTTCTTCAATTATGCAAGCTTTCAAGTATACTTTTGCTAGACTAAACAAACAAAAGCATGAGTATCTGTCCTGCTTCTGCAAGGCCACCTTCCTGCATAGTTTATCTCCAGCCTACCTGACTAGATGTTTCTAGTAAACCTGAAGATCTTGATTTAATGTTTAATTGGTGTTGTAGCTAAATTCTGCTGTACCTTGGCCCTCCATGAGCAGGATTGGACACCCCTGAACTAAAGGGTATAAACAAAGGGTAAAAAGGGACGAGACCTTTGATATTTCAAATCCATTTTATGCTAGTTCATCTTTAGGAAACACTGGGTGTGGCATAGTGGTTAAAGATATGTTTGGTAATGAAAAGCGTAAAGTTTCAGAACCTTCATGTGGCATTTCAGGAATTATCAGCATTATGTCCTTAATCTCAAGTTGCACCAGTGGAACAGTCCCTGTATTAAATGTACTGTAGTCACTTTGGATTAATATGTCTGCCAAACATCTTGCTTACTATATTGTTTTTACCCTGAAGATCGTGATGGTCCATGGCTTGGTCTCCATAACACTAGAAGTGGCTCTATGTCCACTAAAGCAGACAGGTCCAACTCAAAGGACTGCATTGCTAGTGGATTGGGAGCCCTTGGTCCATGCCCTGATAAGCAGCAAGCTGCCCTCACCACCACTTGGCCTGAGCAAAACGAGCCTCCCCTCAAATCCAAAGCCAAATCCATCAAGCTCAAGAAGAATGCCAAGACTGAAAATTCAAAGAAGCTGGTCAGGCAGACCTCAAAAGACTCTGTGGTCCTCACAGGCTACAAGAACTTGAAGATTCCTCTCGGCGAACCAACCACCAAATCCAAAGAAGTTGATGCTCAGTGCAATCCGAAAGACGAGCTAGATGATAAAGGCAAATGCATCGTCCAGAATGAAACCACTACCACGCATTGTGCTCAGAGTGCTAAAGACTGTACCACAAGTGACATTCAAGGCAACGTCAGTGTCCAGAGCGACAGCTTTTCCAATCTTTTGCGTTTGCAAATGCAGGCTAGGCCCCAGGCAGGTACTGGAGCAGAAGCCACACAGAGTGCAGCTGCCAAAGTTGATTTGACACATCCACCTGCTGGGCTCAGACATATTGATGTCAAACCAAGCGACAAGGACCCCTACCAGGGCGATAAGGTCACCGTTCTCTTACCGCACCTCTCAGATCCAACCCCCAGAAGGGATGTTCCAGAGATCACACAGACCGATTTCTCTGAGTTCAAGAGTCGAGTTGGGGATGGCGCCACTCACATTGGAGCTTGTGGAGCCGCACTGAGGAGTGATTGTGTTCCTCAAGCCTCCTCCAGGCTCTCAGACTCAGGAATCGAGAGCGAGCCCAGCTCTGCGACACAGCTAGCACCGGTTTCTCCATCTCCTTTTGCTGCTTCTGGCCTCGAGGCACCTACAGAGCTTATTCCACAGAGCACCCACCAGAGACCACCTCCGCTCAGCCCTGCCTCCAGAGGAACCACCGCGTTGGAGGGCCTGAATCCAGAGAGCACCAGCGGCATCAGCGGAGTCCAGTCTTCCCTTACCTCCATTAACTCACTCCCCTCGGATGATGAGGTGGAGACAGAGGACACTAGCAGGAAGTCCAGCATCCTGGTGCAGGAACAGAGTCTCATCTTTTCGGGAGAATCTCACAGCCTTCTGCAATCAAGCTCTAGAGTTTTGGCTCAACAAAAAGCCCCCATCAGTCATGGAGATGGGCTTGTGTCTCACGATGAGCACTCTGCTCTCCAGTCCCACTGTGAAGCTTCTGCTCCTGACAGGCCGACAGGTTCTGCTGAGACAGAACTTCCAGGTGGTGTAGCTCTGGGGCCAGAAGCATGTAGTGAGCCTCAGACAGCTGCCCAGTCCAGTACATCAGTCACTAGCAGCACGGACTTGGTAAAGAAAGGCTTTGTGGAGAACTACTTCGGCTCTCGCTCCAGCACTGATATATCTGAGATCAGCCCATTGGAGACTGCAGCCGTGACGCTGGGGATTCAGACGTCCTCCAATGCTAATGACGAAGAGAATGAGGAGGAGGAGCAGGAACATGAAAATATTGAAAACGGTTACTATGAGGAGACAGACGGGCTGGTTTATGTTAATGGACTCCCAGGGGAGGAAGGGAGCTGTGAGGATGGGGGAGCAGAGGGAAGAACCCTTTTTTATGATCACCTGGGTTTGGAACAGCTCCAGGAAACATACATCCCCTCAGTTGGCCTGCAGACACGGCCTCCTGGACCAGCTTCAACCAGCAACGACCTGTGCTGGTACAAGAGCGCCCCTACTGCTCAGATGACAGCGTGAGTTTTATTTTTTTCAGTTTGGCATGTACATATACTTACTTTATACACAATTCTCATTATTTATTAATTTTTTTGCATGATTAATCAGTGTTCAAAAATGTCTTTTTTTTTTTCTAAATCTCAATTTTAGAATAACTGTTATTTCTATATATTTTAACTGCTATTTCTATATATTTTAAAATATAATTTATTTCTGTGATGGCTGAATTACTAGTTTTTAGTGCCACATGATGCTTCAGAAATTCTAATATTAAATTTGGTGGTCAAGAAACATTTCTTATTAATGTTGAAAACAAAAATGAATGGAAAGTTTTAAAAAACTTTTTTTCTTTTTTTTAAATAGAAACCCTTTTGTAACATAAATATTTTTACAGACTTTTGATTCATTGAATGCATCCTTGCTGAATAAATTTATTATTTTTTTAAATGATCCCAAATAATATCCCGTTAAGAAAAAGATCATTGTCTTCATAATCTTTCATCAAAATTCAATGACTTTCTATATTTCTGTAACTTTTCTTTTCAACAGATGTAATTTAGGTCACACTAGGTCTATTATATTAATGTTAATGTTAACCAGTAGCCATATAGCTATTTTTGACATTATTTTAGGCTACTCTTCTAGATAACCTCTTCTAACTGCATTTTAAAATCTTTGCAATAATTAAATGTTGCCGTAATTTAATGCAAATTAATATAATAAATTACAACAGTAATGGCAAATTTGAAAAATCAAATGCTGTTGGAATCAAATGCTGTTTCACATCGAGTTCAAGTTTGGATTGCGGTACTGCAAGATATGTTTTGGAAGTACATTAAAAGAAGCAGAATAGCAAGGAGTTCATGTTTCTTATGCATAATACATAGAAACTGTGGATTGAAGATGCATGAGTTAATACCTGTGTATGAATCTTTAGGTTTGTCCAAGCAAAAGAGGAGTTGAAGCAACTAAAATTGCCAGGGTTCCTGTACAGTGAGGTGGCAGATCTGGCGTCCACTGTGCCATATTTCAGCATGGATGAGGATGAAAACTGTGATGAGGGCATACACCTCATAGTGTGTGTACACGGCCTGGATGGTAAGCAGTCACATTACTCTGTTCCTTTAAATTGAAAAAGTCCTAATTAACAGATTAACATAGATTTTTTTTTTTTTTTTTTTTCTTTTAATAAAAACCCTTTCTTTAGGTAACAGTGCAGATCTGCGTCTAGTGAAGACTTATCTGGAGCTTGGCTTACCTGGTGCTCGTATAGATTTCCTAATGTCAGAGCGCAATCAGGTAAACCGTCCCATGAACAAGCACTGGGTTTGATGGCAGTTTAGAGAATAAATATCATAAATATTTAATTCGCACTTTAAGTTAAGTATATGTAAAAGCACTGGACATGCTTTTAAACAAGAAAAACTTCAGTTGACTTGGAAAAAACCTTTTATTTATTTATTTATTTATTTATTTATTTTTCCAAGAATGATACATTTGCAGATTTTGAGTCAATGACTGACAGACTTTTGGATGAAATAGTGCAGTACATACAAATCTACAACCTCACAGTTTCCAAGATAAGGTAAGATCTTTTCCTTAAACTCAAATATATGAGAAAGTAAAACTCAGATATTTTTAGAGATCTACAAACATGATTTACATTCAAGATTTGGGTTTCTCCCTCCCATAGTTTCTAAAAAACAATTTTTTCAATGAATTTGTCTTGTGTATTTCCATTTAATAATTTAAATATTAATATTTTAAAACACAAAACAAAAACAAATCACCACAAGGCCACTTTTTAAAGACCTCAATTTTTGACCCTGGCCGTGTCCCAAAAGATTCCCTCAGCCCTTTTGGTCCTCTTCCAAGACTGTGTGGTCTGAATCAGTGTGTATCATGGGTACATTCTGGCCTCATAGGGGGCACACTTGAGCACAGTTTTGCACTATAAAATGACAAATAAGACCCTGGGGTCTTGTGGGTTTTACAGACATGGAGGTCAATCCAACTGTGCCATTTTGCACATTAATTTGACCCTGTTGATTGCTTAGACATCTAAAACGCATCAAGCCTTAGGATGATAGAATCACTGTTATCTTTCTCAGTTTTGTAGGTCACTCTCTGGGAAATCTGATTGTGCGCTCCGTGCTGACACGGCCCAGGTTTAAGTGTTATCTAAGCAGACTCCACACGTTTCTGTCTCTGTCTGGACCTCATCTTGGCACGCTGTATAACAGCTCGGCCCTCGTCAATACCGGTAACTCATGGTCATAAAACTCAGCAGATTTCTGAAGACAGTAATTTATGAGCCATTCATTGTTAAACTGTATTTACGAACCACTCTAATTTTTCCTCTGTCAGGGTTGTGGTTTATGCAGAAGTGGAAGAAATCTGGCTCTCTGCTGCAGCTGACCTGTCGTGACCACTCGGACCCACGCCAGACTTTCCTCTATAAGCTAAGCAAGAAAGCAGGTGAGTGTGACGTCATTCTGGTTTCACAAAGTCGATGTTAGTTTGGGTTTCTTCATATCCCATCCATCAACTCTTCTTTAGGTCTTCAGTTCTTCAAGAACGTGGTGCTGGTGGGGTCCCTTCAGGACCGTTACGTCCCCTATCATTCTGCCCGAATCGAGATGTGCAAAACAGCCTTAAAGGATAAACAGACTGGTAAGAATTAAAGAAATAGTTCATCCAAAAAAAACATTCCATAATTTATTGACCCTCATGTCATTCCAAACCAGTATGACTTTTACTACCATTCAAATTTTTGGGTCAGTAAGATTTATTTGTTATTTTATTTACATTTTGAATATGCATGTATGTTATTTGACATATACTGTAGCAAAATTGAAGTGTACATTTTGTGCTAAATTTGAATTAAAAAGTTGATCGCAAAAATGCTGTTACAAAATATTTCCATTTCAAATGAATGCCAAATGAACTTTTTCTATTCATCAAAGAATTCTGAATCATGGTTTCCACAAAAATATTAAGCAGCACAACTGTTTTCAGTGTTGATAAGAAATGTTTTTTGGGCTCCAAATCAGCATTTTATAATCATTTCTGAAGGATCATGTGACTGAAGACTACGGTAATGATGCTGAAAATGTACCTTTGCCATCACAGGAATAAATTACATTTTAAAAATAAGTTATTTAAAATTTTGTAATAATATTTAACAATATTTTTACTGTATTTCACTATATCTTTACTGTATTTTTTTTATCAAATAAATGCAGGCTTGGTGAGCATAGATTTATTTCAAAAACATTTAAAAAAAACCTTACCGACCTCAAACTTTTGAACGATTATGCATTTTTGTCTGTAACAAAAAATCTTAGGGTCAATGTCTAAATGTATACAATTATTTTACTGCTTCTAACAACATATTTCTCTCCTTTTACTGGCTCATTCTTTCTCCATCTACTTGTGCGATCAGGTCCAGTGTATGCCGAGATGATCGAGAACCTTCTGCTCCCCGTGCTTCAGAACAAAGACTGTAACCTGGTGCGTTACGATGTCATCCATGCGCTGCCCAACACCGCCAACTCCCTGATTGGCCGGGCAGCCCACATCGCCGTCCTGGACTCTGAGATTTTCCTGGAAAAGTTCTTCCTGGTGGCAGGGCTCAAGTTTTTTCAGTAGCCTTGCTAGATCAGAAGCGAATACCTCACTGCAAATGGACATTTTTCTGGTTATTTTTTTTCCCTCACGGTTTTAAGTATGCTCTTGGAGGTAAAGCAAAATATATCAGTGTTATTTTTGTTGTTTTTGTTTCTATTTAGTCTGTTGTGAATGTGGAATTTATCGTTTTTATTTTTCTACTGCCATTTTTTTTAAATAATTTGAATGTTTTATTCATTATTAGGAAAATCAAACCTCCTTGTGGTATTTTTTTCAGTGTTATTTATGTACAATGTTAATTTTTACCATTTTCGTTTAACAATTAATTCAATTAAACTATCTTTTGCTGAACTGGAAATGTAGCTGCTAAAAAAGAATGAACTATTTATTCGGGGTGGAGATCCAAGTCATCTTCATGGTGAAAGCACGTTCACTTGAACATTCTGGCATCTAGGGTTGGCTTGTATCCGAACTGCATAAAACATTTTTTCTATTAAGAAATTGCCATTTGACTACACATTTTTTACAAACCTTTTTTTTATTACAATGTCAAAGGCTTCCTGAACCTGGACGAACGTGATTGTAGCTGAAATGAAGCACCCTTGGACCACGTGTTGGTTTTATACGATGTCTCTGGTGCCCATTGCATTCTCATGCACAATCTCTCAACCCAGCCTGGTGTTGGGTGGAGGAAACGCACGCTTAGCATGCTAGCATTTTCTTTTTATTACAGGGGATACAGGTAACTAATTATCAGTGGGCCAGGTGTGTGGGATATACGGTTAGCCAGTTTAAAACAGCACAAATCCTAGTAATCAGATCACATAGTTTTGGGAAAGTATTTATGTTCGGTTTCCTATGGAGGAGTTTGATGCTTGTGTGCAAAAATGCTTTAAAAAAAACATTGAATTTATCCTGTTTTTGTTAAAATAGTTTTGTAACATGGACTCCACATTTCATTAAATGTATTCGCAATAAATGTTTTTGTCCTCTTTGAATAGAAGCTTTGTTTTCATGGATCAAGTCTATTACTGTATTTAAAGGAAGAGTTCCAAACCTGTGGAAGCCCATTTCCATAATAGTAGGTATACCCTCATATTTCTCAAATATGTCTTTATTTCTCCCAATTAACCCCACCTCCAAGGCCTTTTCTCTCTCAATTTTTTTTTTTTTTTTACTCTATTATAAGGTACACTATGTAACTTTTGGCCCTCTTGCAGTTAAAAAACAAAACCATGCATTTTGCAGAAAAACATTGTTTTGATTGTGCTTCAGCACTTTGTGACTGTTTGGATGAATATGGTTCTCTCATAACTAAAAATAGAGATTATCCTACTGCTCAAAACATTCACCACTAGGCTTAAGAGATATAAAGAGTTTAGATGGAAAGGATCTCAAGCTGACTAGCAGAAGACGTTACTCTATATATACACATTAACTGACATGGTACTAACTGCGCTTCAACTCATAATGAAACTTCACTGTGCGGCTTAAAAAAGAAGAAGAAAAAATCGGGTGATTTCCCGAATTCGAGATGTCAACATTTCTCGCTCGTTGTGACTTGTGCCACTCCCACACCATACACACACGCGTCAAAGTAGCAACTTTTCTCTATTTACTAATATGACAAGCCACGTACGGGCGAGTGACGTATGGACGCAATTTCCCGCGAAAACCATCCCGACAAGTCTAAAATATAAACACTTATAAATTAATAATAGGCTTACATGTGAATCAGGTTAAGGCAAAACAGGATTGATGATATATTGACTCATTATTTAAATTTGGTTAATTAAAAAAAAAAAAAAAAAAAAGTCATACCTTTAAGTGACAAGTCATACAGTAGCATTCTATGAGGAATGGACAGTAATCTAGGCTGTTTACGGATTGTCACACTAGACATCGTGTGTTGATGCCTTATTTTAATGTGAACATGAATACGAGATTTCAGAGCTCTATCAGAGGGGTGGATAGTGAATATAATGGCTTCAGAAGACGTTAATAGGCCTATAATAAGTGGTTATTAACCACTTTTTTTGTTACTTTACGTTTTTGTCTTTTTGGGAGATGAATGAACTGTCCTTGTATGGAAAAGAGTTGCATGTAGAGTCAGTGTAATATTTTGTTCTCTAGATGGCAGTGTTGACTTGATCTCAGAATTGGAGAACAACGTGACACAATTTAGGCTATCTTGTACTCGGCAGTGTTATTTTATTAGTACTAAGATACTATTAGCCTCTAGGTTTTATTCATATTTTAAATTTTCTTTTTTTATATATATATATCCGTTTTCATTTCAATTTCATTTAGTCAGTTCAAGTTAAACTGAATGAAAATGAGAAATGTTGCCTTAGCTGAAATAAACTAAGTATTTTATTTTATTTCAGATAATGTTTATTTTTTTTCAAGTAATTAAAATGTTTATTTATGGTTTTATTTTCAGTTATTCAACTATTATAGCCATGATACTTTTTAAATATAAGTACAGCTTAACTGCTGCCAGAAACAACATAATTAGGGATACATCAAATATTTTAGTCTGACACATTATTATTTTTTTTTTCATCTTGCAAGGAATGATCCTGTGTAATAGAAATGTTTTCTTTCCTCTATTTAGCTCCTAGTGTTTTTGCTGCATGTGGCCTCTTGAAACCAGCTGATCTTTGGAATGCGGGGGTCACCATGGAAACCTTAAAGACCTGAATGAAAGCAGCCTGTTGAGCAGCACCACCCCCAGTTCTCTGGACTCCCTCTCCAAGTGCCGGATGGTGCTGCGGGATGATGTCATGTGGTCTAGAAACAGAGGGCACAGCGGGAGATGACCTGGGCAGAGAGCAAGTCAGAGATCGAAGGTCATGTGAATATGATCACAGCAGGGGTCAGCGGCTCAAGACAGCACACAGCTATTTTCCTGGACTCTTAAGAGGCTGAAATTGTCAAGACAGCGGACAGCTTTTTTCCACAATGGAAGCAGAGAATAATCCCTAACGGCCTGTCATGACCCCTAACAGACCCCTAATTACCCCACACACAAACATACAGCACAGCTCATATTAAACTGCTATTTTCTTGCCGAAATATCAGTCACTGTAATTTAAATTGCTTGATTTGACTATGTTTGATTAATTATTCTGCAGTATGATCAGATGTTTGGGTGGGAAGGTGGTGGTCTCCGCTGCCCTGTAATCTCAGACATTTTAATGCTGATCTTGATTAGTAATCTGCTTGTTATGGATTTAATCTGACTCAGCCAGGTCCAGAGATTTGAATGTTATTGCCCAAAGAAGAGGAAACCCTACAGAAGTAAAGAAAAAAGGAATACAGCCAAGATGTGAGGAATTTTGCATTTGCACACGGAGGTTATGTTTGCACACATCTGGTTAATTCATGATCTGCACCCTCACAATATTTCACTATAAATAACCATAATTTCCACCAAAATAATGTATTTACTACAGATATTGTTACTGTTGTAAAATCGTAATAAGTTAATATGGGATGTTGTTTTGTTTGTTTGACAGTAGTAAGATGTTTCAGGAATTTTTTTTATGATTATGGTAAAAGGTTTCATGATCTTTGTTATTTATTTATTTTTTATGACTGTGTTAAGAAGGATTCAAGACCCATGTCAGGTTTTAAATTATTATAATCATACAAATAATATGTTTTTCCTTATGTTTTATTTTTGTAAAGTTTAAATGATCCTTATCAGTTTTTTATGTAATTGTTTGCTTGTTTGTTTGACAGTGGTGGCTAAATAACACGTTACCGCAGTTTTACTGAATAAAAACAATAATTGTTTATCAATTTTTGTTTTTTGTTTTTTTTCGGTGGAAACTATGCTTCCATGGTAATTTTTTGTAGTTCCGCAACATGCGTTTTACAAGGGTCTTCGTGCATGACCAATAAACAAGCTCGTAGTAAAAACCAAGAGTATGCGTTTTACACTTTAAACTTTAATGCATTCTTCCGTCAGAGCAACAAAATGCAATGTGTACCGTGATACATTCCCACATTAGAGACACACAGCCTGTTGTTGTGTATCAATTTAAAGGATGGTCATACATATTCATGAATGGACGCAGGGGGTTGTGTAATGTAGTTTATCACCACAAAGCAGAATTTTACAGTTTTCCCTCACTATTACATTTTTAACGTGCATTGATTGTTGTCCATGACAAATGCCACGTATTTAAATCAGTAGTGATGTGTTAGTTGTTCGCGCGGTGTAATGAAACCGCCCCCCTCGAAGTGGTAATTTGGTTCAGTCCGATCTACTGCTCCGATTCTCTCATCAGTCAGTCAGTCAGTCAGTCAGTGAGCGCGCGTCTGTGTTTATGTGAGTTCTACTATAACAGCATCAACCATCAAAACAAACATACACTTGGGATTTTAATAAGAGGTAAGTGTTTTTCCCTCCTCTTCTAAGGGCGTTTATTTGTATATGAAAGTCTAATAGACTAGTAAGAATATTTATATGGACTCCTGTAATTAATTTGTGTTTTTGACGTGTTTTCCCTTCTGCAATATTTCGACAAGTATTCCACAACTAGTCCTATTTTTCTAGCCGTTTTTGCATGTATTACGTTTTGTCCTCCTCGTTATAGTCATTAAAGTTGATTTCACCTAATTTATTGCCAAATATCCTATTATTTGTTTATTTAAAATGTATTAGTTC
>RJVU01065935.1:2807082-2839680 GCA_003731715.1 Anabarilius grahami | reverse complement strand
GAGTTATTATCAAGTATTCCATCATAAGCTTAATTTTCTGATCATTTTTGGCATACATTGAGCATTTTTCTCTATATAGTCATTAAAGTTGAACTTTATATAGAGGCCACTCCACTGTTGTTTGTAATATAAAACTTTATACATAACTTTTTTTTTTAGATATATCAGTCTCAATTCTGTTGTTCTAAATCTGGAAGTTAGGCTGATTTGTGTGTTTCTATGAGTGATATTAAAACTTGTTGTCTACAGTTACTTTCCCACCCATCAAGTTGCACAGCATGTTCTTTCATATATCTAGTGAAATTGTGGTGTATGACGACTCTAGTACAGAAATTGAGCTGGTTTTAATGCACAAGACTGCAAAATATGGTTCATAGACAGGGAAAAAATATAGTTGTATATCATTAAACAATTGAATTTAACTTTTTTTGTTGTGTGAACGGATCAGAAAGGAAAGCAGTTGGAATTTAATTGCGGATATAACAGACTCACCCTCTGACAGGTCTAAACACGAATACACATTCAACGGGCAGAGAGGTATGATGGTATATGACAAGATGATGAGTGAGTTTTTTTTTTTTTTTTTTCAGAGCCACAGGTGGGTGGAAAACCGGCTTGTGACTTGTCCTTAGATCCTAGTAGTTGGTAAAGCCTTGTGATTGGCATTGAGCAATAACTCAAGGTTTCTTCCTGTAGGAATCTCATTTCACTTGAAGTGCCTGTTGTATTGCTTGAATACACCATCACTGGTCTCCATTTTTCCCTTACCAAACGAGCTCATCATGTAGTGTAACTTGTTACCCTGAGGCTTATCTGAATCTATTTTCACTGGAATTGTTCTGGAATTTACACACACAGTGTCTGTATGTCTTCAGAGGTGTTGGGACTTGGCAGGGGAAGGAAAACTCCTTAAGCACATAGCCGCAGTCTGTTGTGTTTTGAACAGCGTGGTTGTGCTGAAGATTTATTCTTGCTTTGAGGCTCAAGTGATCCTCCTTTATCAGTCCTTACAGAGTAAGTGACTTTTCCAGTCTGAAGAAAGCACGCTTGAAGACTGATTTACAGCTGTTGTTCTCATAGAGGCGTGCTTGCCTGAAAGTTTGGTGTTTTAGAGTGACAATAATCAAATAAAGAGCATTTAACTCTATATAAACAAAATGAATCAAATCAAATTTAGAGAAAATTCTGTCAGCATTTATTAACCCTAATATTTTTCATAATTTATTCACACTGTTGTTCCAAAACTGTTTGAGTTTTTTTTTCCCCATATATGTTCAAACACAAAAGAAGAAATTATGAAGAATTGTTTTCCATGCTCTTTTCCTGCAACTGCTATGAATGTAAACCAAAGCTTTCAACCTTCAAAAACAATGCAAACGTATCGTAAATGAAGCCCATATGAGCTTTATTGCAAGTCTTATGATAACTTATAAACAGATGCTGTTCACAGTTAGTTATTCACTAAATTTCTTGATGTTAGCTCATGGAAGAAGTAGGAATCATGCAATGAATCTTTTGAATTGATTTTATCTGGTTCACAAAACCAGTCTGAATGATTCGTTCACAAATTGCCTGATGTAGTTCTTGATTTCAGCTCATTGATTCAGTCATTTGATCAAAGTGGTTAACAGACTTAAATTTCATTCTTCACTTGTCAATTACAGACAGGTGGGTTGGATCCGAACCCTGCAGGTAGGTAGATCTCCAGGAACAGGTTTGGGCACCCCTGCTTTAGTTTATATGATACTTTATGGATCTTCTGCATCCTTTTTTGAGGATTGAAACTGAAACTTGTAATTGAATTGAACAGTGACAAACTCAGTCTTCATAATTGTGTTGCAGGGACAAACTGTAAAAAATATCCTGTTAAATTTACAGTAAAAATCTGGCAGCTGTGGTTGCCAGAAATTCACTGCAAAAATAGTGACAATGGGTCTCATTCACTAAGAATGCATACGGATGAATTTGTGTGAAATCTGCATACAAAGGTTTTCACAAACAAATCATAATTCATTAATAACATTTCTAAAATGTATTCTTAATTACAAAAAATGTAAGAACCACTCATATGCAAAAATTACATACCCTTGGTGGCCGTATAAACATGTTAAGATGGAATTTTAAACACAGATATAGATATTACATAGGCTACATTTCATCATATATAGGCTTATCAGTAAAAGAGTAAGAAACGTTGCGTTTTAGCTCAAGCTGCGAGGTAGTTCTGCATGAAGACGCAGATATGCGTATGTACAGCTGGCTAATTAGAGGTCTGTATAAAATGTGTTAATTGCATTTTAACTTGTTTTGAGGATGCCGCTCTCTCTGGGATCTTCCTGCACGTGCTCTCAGGCAAGTACCCGTTTAGACAGCGTCATGTTTGCTGAGAGTGACGAAAGAAAAGGTTGTGCTGAATGTCCTTATATGGACATGGTTTGTGCATGTTTTATGTAAATTACTTACCTTGGGCATGCGGTTGCTCATTTAGAATAATCAAAATTTTTCTGCTTTAGAACGAGGTTAAGAACAAATTCATGTGCGTGTGAAAAGTTTTCTTGAGAAATAAATATGCGTATATAAATACGAATAGTGTACGCTATTTTTAGTGAATGAGACCCATTGTGTACAGTTTTACAGGATACCTGTATATTTTACAAAGGATTAGTTTACTTTCAAATAAAATAACCCCAAGCTTTACTCACCCTCAAGCCATCCTAGGTGTGACTTTCTTCTTTCTGACGAACACAATTATAGAAATATAAATAAATATCCTGACGTATCCGAGCTTTATAATGGCAGTAACAGTTACCAAATGAGTATGAGCTGAAGAAAGTGCCTCCATCCACCTCCATCCACCTCCATCCATCATAAACATATTCCACACGGCTCCGAAGGGTTAATAAAGGCCCTCTGAAGCAAAGCGATGTGTTTTTGTAAAAAAAATCCATATTTAACAAGTTGTGAAGTCAAATATCCAGCTTCCGCCAGACCGACTTCCGTATTCAAATTACGGAAAAAACAAACTGCCGTCGCGTCAGTTACGTAAGTTGAATAGGGAAGGCGTAGGACGTACAGCGTAAGCTTTTTGAAGAATACGGAAGGCGGAAACTAGATATTTAACTTATATTTACTGGTGAGTAAAGCTTGGGGTAATTTTTATTTGAAAGTGAACTAATCCTTTAAGTGATAGGGTTATAGGTGATATGGTTCTATTATTGGCCAGCTCCTGTGTCATCATCACACGCATACGTTGTGGTGCTCACGTGATCAGCGTCGGCCAAAAATAAGCTGGCGTTTTGACGTACAACCCGGAAGCGCTGCACTGTGTTTACAACGTGAACCGCGTAGAAGACTGACAGGGAAGAGAAGAAAATGTTGAATAAAGGTGTTGTTTTTGTTTTGTTTTGTTTTTTCACACAAAAACTATTCTTGTTGCTTCATAACATTAAGGTTGAACCATTGCACATGGACTATTTTAACGATGTCTTTACTACCTTTCTGGGCCTTGAAAGTGGTTATAACGGTGCTGTCTATGGGGGGTCAAAAAGCTGTCTGATTTCATCAAATATAATTTGTGTTCCGAAGATGAACAAAGGTCTTACGGGTTTGGAACAACATGAGAGTGAGTAATTAATGACAGAATTTTTATTTTTGGGTGAACTAACCCTTTAAACTTATTTTTGTTTAGTTTAAGGTTTTATCTTAAAGCTTTATTTCAATGAACTATTTTTTTTTTTTAGTTAACAATAATGTCCCTGGTTAGGAACAACATGAGGGTAAATAAATGATGACAGAATTTTCAGTTTTGGCTGAACTGTTCCTTTAAAGGCACAATATGTAATATTACGCTGCTAGAGGTCACTGATTCAAAACACGCGTAATCATGGGAGACGTCGTATTTACCTCACAACCGGAGGAAAAGAATCCACCAGAACTCGGGCAGAAGTCATGTTCATGGATTATTAACATTACTGTAGTATGAAGCAGCTCAAGGCCGAGTGCTGTGGGAGTTGAACGAGGCTGCTGGAGTGACTGCTGTGAGATGAGCACGAAACACGGCTCAAGAGCAGTAGAGCTTTTAATATGCCACAGTCGCCGCTTCCACTTCTTCCGGTTAATCCAAAAATCTTACATATTGTGCCTTTTAAGAGGTCTTGCATTTGCCCACACAGATCTAGACTGGTCCAGAGTAGAGGTCTCGAGACAGGTCAGATTTAATCTGATTAATTGATTTAAAGATAAACCACCATAAATCCCATCCAGCAGAGAATTGTACCAACTGAATCTTTGGCAGGAGACGTGTTTGCTGGCAAACCCTCTTAAATTAGGGGCATTTTGACAATCTCTGGTGCTGATGTAAATCTGTCAGGGCTCATTAACAAGAATGACCAGATGGCTAAAAGATTGTTTCAAGGCCAGTGCTTACAGCTTTTGATGTGCTTGGGTTTTATACCATTCAGACTTTTACATTTAGTTTTGTGGGATGTACTGAACATTGTTTTGTGATTTTCTAAATGTTAAAATTCCACCACAGTTAACTAATCTGTTCAGTAAGAACATCAGTAATGTTTTGCACCATATGCCATCCAGCAAAAGTATAAAATTCATAACTTTCATAGAGTTACATTAAGGTTAAATAATGTCTAGCAGTTACTGCAAATTAAAAATTCAGAAGTAAACATAACAATTAACTTAAATTAATTTACCGCCACAAATGAATTGTGTGTGTAATTTATATATAATGTTCTGTAAATAACAAATTGTCAAATATGTTGGTCAATTTTGAACTAACACAAGGGAGAGATAATGCTTCTGTTAATTTATCATAATAATCGCAAAAGGACCAAACATTGTGCAAATTATTGGCCTGGACGATATATGATAGTCTAGTCTATATAAATTGTTTTTGTCTATTATATTTAACTTTATCACACCTTTGACTTTACATCATGAGAGGTGTGTAGTTTATTCAATGTTTGTTTCTGGTGTTCGTTCCCAGTAAGTCAAAAGTAATAACAGTTTTTCTTCTGTGGAACACAAAAGGAGATTTAAGGCAGAACAACATTTAGTGTTCCACAGAAGAAAAAGTCAAACAGGTTTGGAATGACATTAAGGTGAGTAAATGGGTGAACTATCCATTTAACAACTCCCAGTCTTCAACTGTGCTTCCATTTTCTTTTACTTTCCATACGTTCCCACCCCCCACCCCCTTAATGTCATGCATGAAATGAGACGAAATCCATGAATCAAACTAAAGAAGAAGACTAGCAGCTGGAATCTCCTGAGGCTGTAGCGGTAAATAGTAGCCTAGTTTATGTGTCTTGATTCACAGGTGTGACTGTCATGCTCTAAATCACCTGAAGGTAACACATGCCCCTGTAAACCAAGTGTGAGAGAGAAACAGCATAATTACTTCCAATGGCTTATGAATATGGAGAGATTTATTTATACAGTTGGGATATATATAGTATATAAATGCTATATATAGGACATATATAGTATTTGAACTTAAACGTGTGAAAATCTTGAGACCAGTTGGTTAAAAGTAATCACAAAAATGGCTTCTGACACAAAAAAGAATTAGCATAATTTGTTTGCAGATGCTACTTGGTTAGATATGTCATCTATTGCAACTGCATTCATACAGTTTAAGTTTGACTTAAAGGCACAATATGTAATTTTTCGCTGCTGGAGGTCGCTTATTCAAAACAAAGGTGTAGCTAACGTCTTTGAGGAATCATGGGAGGTGTTGTCTTCACGTCTACAGCCGTTGGAAAAAAAATGGGACGGGACTCGGGAAGAAATCATGTTCATGAATGAGATTAACATTACTGCAGTATGAAGCAGAGCAGGGCTGAGTGCAATCAGAAACGAGGCAGCTGGAGCGATTGCTAAAAGAGACTTTTATTACGCCGTAGTCGCTGCTTCTGCTTCTTCCACTCAAACATATGTGGGTTAACGCAGTGCTGTTTATCATATTAGATACATTTGTGTGTTGAAAATTGTTATAGTGCTACTCTGTGTTCGTTTGCCGGCTACTATGAGACACTTAATGCACATTGCAGAAAGCTAGATCGATTTTAGGCATGGTAAAACATGGTACTCGCAGTTTGGGGCAGTCGTGGCCTAATGGATAGAGAGTCGGACTTGTAACCCAAAGGTCATGGGTTCGAGTCTCCGGTCCGGCAGGGATTGTCGGTGAGGGGAGTGAATGTCCAGCGCTCTCCCCACCCTCAATACCACGACTGAGGTGAGACCCTTGAGCAAGGCACCGTACCCCCAACTGCTCCCCGGGCGCCGCAGCAATGGCTGCCCACTGCTCCGGGTGTGTGTTCACGGTGTGTGTGTTCACTGCTGTTTGTGTGCGCACTTGGATGGGTTAAATGCAGAGCACAAATTCCGAGTATGGGTTACCATACTTGGCCACATGTCACTTCACTTCACTTCAAATCAAGAAAACCAGATATAAACAATAAGACTTACTGTGTTGAGCTATATAACATGATTAGTTTTCTGTCTTGATGACATAAATGTATCCATCCAATCAGTTGCTCACCTGTCTAATAAAACACATAATATAATAAAGCGTCTTTGGTGTTTCCAAGGTTTCTACAAAATGAAACCGGAAATCGAGGGTAACGCGGGTATGATGTCATTAATAGGCGACGCACGGACACAGTGCGTCCGTGTGTCCTGGGTAAATTGCTTATTTCTCTGAATTTAAACATTCTTGGAAACATTTGGGATAATTTAAGTACACAAGTCAACAAAATATATAACATTGTTCTAGTGGTTTTTGGATATCAAAAAATCTTACACATTGTGCCTTCAAATGTCCAAATATATTTTTGGGGGTCATAGTACAGTATTGTAGAATGGGAACAAATTGACAAATGTTTTTGTAGGGTAAGTTTTGTATCAGCAGCACAATGTTGAGGTTTTTCAGTTCAGTGAAAACTCAGAGCAGGTGGAATTTGCCAAATAATGTGAGGAATGCAGCGGGGGCCTGTAATGTTTTCACAGGTGAGCTTATCTCACTATAGCAGGAAAAGTGAAGGTCCACAACATGATAACATCACCCAATAATATTCACTACAGGATCTGAGAGACTCATTGTTTACAAGTTTAGTGTTAATTTCATTATTACGTAATTGCATGTTTATATAATCTGACTTGACTGGGCAGATTGTGCAATGTAATGAGCTTTTATTGCAAGGCTGAAGTGGGGGTCAAGTTTGCATGAAATATGAGAGCAGAACAAAACCTCATATTCCACCACAGACGTCATCAACACTTCTGGACAGTCTAGACATTTTAATTACCCCAGTGTTTCTTTTTTTTGCCTTTTTTTGTGTCTTGAAATATGAGAAAAGAACATTAGCAGATATTTAGCTAATCATTCTTCAGTTATTATATCGTTTGTTTTGTTTGTTAGTATTGCTACGGACATGAGTGATATGTCAAATCATGGAGTTTGTTGAGGAGAGGTGTGCTATTGCATTTCAAAGCAATGAAACATGATTTTCACCTGGCAGATGATAAAATGGGCATAAAATCCCACAGACTTACATTGCCATATCTATTCAAGCCATATCTGTAGATCAGAACGTCATAGTAACTTGTGGCTACCACCTAGTAACACCCTAGAAACCACATAGTAAATCAACCACATAGCAACCGTATAGCAATTCCCTTGCCAAGTCTGAAGACTGGTTTGTTTGTGATCTGTTGCAGATATTCAAAATGAAGGAGCCAATACCTGTGAGCAAAGCATCTTGAAGAAAAAGAGGCCAGTGTGAGTGTGTGATTGTATTTGTGTGTGTGTGTGTGTGCATGTGTGTGCACGCTTGCGTGTACGTGGATGAGCTTTCATAGGCCATGTCTGTCCCCGCCAAACAAGAGAGGACAGTGTGCGTCCTCCTTCCCACCAAGGAGACATTGGACATTACAGTGGGGGTAAATAAGCTCTTGAAATATTTCTTATTTTGATTTGGATCATGTCTTTCTTATGATCTGTCATTGACATATGCACTATGAATGTTAAGCAATAACCTACTCAAGGCTGTACTTTATATGTTATATACAGAAAATAAAATGTGCATGTGTATACTATTTATCTGTTTTAATAAATAAATGTTAAATAAATATGTTATTAATAATGTTATTGCTCCAGATTCATTGTCAAATCTGTTTTTCTTTTCTTCCAAGCTGAAAGCAACAGGTCAAGAAGTGTTTCAACGTGTCTGCGAGCTTCTCGGGGTTAAAGAGCTGCACTACTTTGGATTGACTTTAGTCAAAAGTAAGGATTGATTCTTTCCATTTAAAGTGTACGAATGTCTCAAATAGATATGCGTGTATTTGTGTGTAGTGCGAATGGAAATTGTAACCAAAGTAGAGTCAGCATTTGTTGTTCATTGAATGCTTTCAAATGCAAACGCTTACATCCCAAGGTCTTCTGGTTTTTGCCCATTCTAGCGAAGTATGCAGTGCACCTGAATGACAATTTCCAGAGGGGTTAACTTTCTTTTATTCTCAGGGAAATATAAATGAAATCTATTTAAAACAAATTTTGCATCTAATATTTCCCAGTTTTTTTGCAGTTCCATTCAGGCTTTCTCTATTAAGGTCTAATCATTTAGTCTCTTTTTGCTCTCTTTTTCAACCCCTTATTCCAAAGCCTCATTCCATCTTCTTCTCTTGGATACCCTTTTATTAATTTGTGTCACTCTCCTGTCAGACAAGAGTGCCTTTGTTTTTATGTGTATTTGAGGTCCGGTGACCCCTGTGGCCTGGAATCGAGCAATATTAACTTTGTTAAGCCTGGAATTCACCATGATTCACCACTTCAGGGCAGAGAGGCAACGGGAGAGAGCAATAGAAATTGGCTGAGCATTTAGCAGGGTCACAACCTTCTCATGATGAACCTCAGCTAGAGAGACTGTGAGTCAGAAAGAGTTTGAGTCATTTGGCGAGGGAGTTAGTAATGTGATAATGGATGGATAAACTGAACTTAATGTGAACTTGCGCTCATTCATCTCTTACCTAAAGTGTACACATACATTTTTGTATGTTTGAATAGACACTGACACATATAATAGCAATGTACTGACAGCATTTAAAAGTTAAACTTAACACGAATACTCTGAATTCTCAAAATGTATAATTTAAATAGTTTATATTAAACTTATATTAAATATATTATAAAATATTTTATTAAATAAATTTATATTAAAAAATATCAAAAATATATTTATATTCATAATCATTCATAATAAAAATATTTAGGATAATTATATAATATAATAAATATNAATTATAGAATATAATAAATATTTGTATGATCATTTATGCTATAAATATTTTTTATAAAATAATTACTTATTTTATGAATGCAGTGCTGCCTGAAAGTTTGTGAACCCCTCGCAGAATCTGTGAAAATGTGAATAATTTTAAGAAAATAAGAGGGATCATACAATATGCATTTTATTTTTTATTAAGTACTGTCCTGAGTAAGATATTTTACATAAAAAATGTTTACATATGGTCCACAAGACAAAAAAATTGCTGAATTTATAAAACGACCCTCTCAAAAGTTTATGAACCCTTGATTCTGAATACCGTGTATGGTTACCTGGATGATCTACAACTGTTTTTATGTTTAGTGGTGGTTTTTCATGAGTCCCTTGTTTGTCCTGAGCAGTTAAACTGTCCAATATTCTTCAGAAAAATCCTTCAGGTCCTGAAAATTCTTCAGATTTCCAGCATCTTTTGCGTATTTGAACCATTTCCAGCAGTGACTGTATGATTTTGAGATCCATCAGGACAATTGAGAGACTCAAACACAACTATTAAAAAAGGTTCATACATTCACTGATGCTCCAGAAGGAAACACGATGCATTAAGAGCCAGGGGTGAAAACTTTTGTCCAAATTTTTCTTATTTTGTTTAAATATCTTTTTTTTTTTCATTTAATACTGCCCTTCGGAAGCAACAGAAGACACTTAAATGTTTGCCCGAAGACAAATTAAGTACAATATTCCTTGATCTTCAAATTCAAAAGGTTTTCAATCCCCGGCTATTAATGCATCATGTTTCCTTCTGGAGCATTCTGCAAGTGCTTCACAAACATTCAGGCAGCACTGTATATTAAATAATAATAACAATATATGTTCTTTATATAAATAATACATTTAACTTAATGTAATGTTAACAAATTGAAACTGTAAAGTGTTATCATTTGGATTTTAGATTATATCAATACATTGATATTGTACATTTCAGTGTCTGTTCAAACATATAGTAATGTATATGTGCTAGATCTACACTTTACGTACAAATACCTACAAATACTAATGAGGTCACATTGGCAAATTGAATAAATCACATGGACCACTTGAATAAAATGGATGTGCCAGAAATGTTGTTTCTTAACACTTTGGGAAATAACATTGATTCTTAGCTAAATCTTCTTTAATTTTTCCATTGTTACATTTATTTGAACCATCTTAATTCCATTCTTGCACAAGCTCCCTTTTAGAAGTGTTTACATGATTTACTCAATGCGCTGGAATTCTTTTGCAATCTCGGTTGTTTTGGCATGAGACTGCTAGTTTTTACTGTGGTAAGTTTTGTCTACGGTTGGGGCTGTTACATACCGGGCCCTGCGTCCACAAATGGCTGAACGGGTCTTTTCATTCCAGTCGTCTCCCTAATTGAGGTCATTGTTGGGCAGATTTCATGCATGAATTCATGATGCCATTGTTTGCACGGCGAGAGCATTTATGCTTGTTTCCTGTGTGTCCTTTCGGGGCTGTTTTAGACAATGAGCACATCTTTCTGGACTTGGAAGAGAAACTTGCCAAGTACTTCCCCAAGGAGTGGAAACAGGACTCAGGGAAGGTGAGCATATCATGGTCCTGCTCCTAAATGGACGTCCTTTACTCTGGAATTTACTCTCTTGTTTCACTGCATGTCTATTTACACCAAAATCATAATAAAAAAAAAATGCACCAAAAAGTATTAATACCATCATGGTACCTGTAAATGCCTTGGTTCGTTAATGTGATGATAATCATGTATATCATAGTGTTATGATCCTACCATCTGATTCCATCACATTATTACTGTGCCATTTGTTCCCTGATCACTGTGGTCATCAGGGCGCTTACAGTAAAGATAAACACTAGTAGGCCGGTCGGGATGTGGGAGTGACTTCATAATGAGGGGGTTGCCTCAGTAACCTAGTCAAGCCTGTTATTTCTCTCAGCAGGGGTCACAGAGGAGGTCAATCCCTCCCCTGCTTTGTCTGAAGGTCCAGTACTATATGGAGAATGGCAGACTCATCTGGTAAGACACAGGCTGGAGATTCCCGAACATTTGAAGGGAGGAACCCTCTCTTTGGCCTCTTTCCTTCATTAGTTTTAATCCACCAGGGGGTGAGGCCAATTTGAGTGGGTTTGTGATCTTGCGGTCTGTCTTTGAAAGCTTTTTTTATTAGGTAGAGCAAGTTTTTGCTCCTCATTTGGGTGTGGTGTAATTGAAAACAGCTTATAATGAAACTGAATTTAACTTCAGATTTCATCTCATGTGGAAAATGTCAATGTGGAGGATTTTGAAGACAGTGAGGATAGTCTTTTACTAAATTCCTCTTTAAATTAATTTTTATGTGTCATATTTAGTCTTGCACGCTTATATTGAAGAGATAATTCTCCTAAAAAATTAGTAAATAATGGCACTATCATTCAAGTTTAAATATTTTTGAAAGACGTCTCTTATGCTTACCAAAGTAACATTTATTGAATCAAAAAATTTTTTGTTTGTTTTTTTTGTGAAATATTATTACAATTTAAAATGTAATCTATTTTTACAGTATTATACAACAATAGTATTATTCTATTATACAAAACTGAATTTTCAGTATCATCACTCAGTCTTCAGTGTCACATGATCCTTCTGAAATCATTATAATATGCTGATTTGCTGTTCAAGAAACATTTATATATTTTTTTCAAGATTTTTTGATGAATAGAAAGTTTAAAACATCAGTATTTATTTAAAATAGAAATCTTTTGTAACATTATAAATGTTTTTACTGTCACTTTTGATCAATTTAATGCATCCTTGCTGAATAAAAGCATTCATTTCTTTCAAACTTTTGAATGGTAGTATACTGTATATTAGTGGTTTAGCAGTATCAGTGTGGTATTTATTTTTTTATTTTTTTATTTTTTATTATATTGCCCATCAGTGGAAATGTTATATTATTAATTAAGCAAACAAAGTATACCTTTTTTTTCTACCGTGTTTTAAAAATACTAACCCCGTAGCTAACTAACCATCTTTTCTGCTGTACATAAAAATAAATGAGGTTTTTTTATTTGGAGCTTTTTTTTTTACTACATGCAAAACCGTATAGATGTATAACATTGACCATAATCTCAGTTGTCGGCTATAACATAAAAATAACTATTGCTTAAACACATTAATATCTGATGTTTAGTTTGTTATTGTATTATTTATTTTTCTCTTCCTCTATTTTCTCAGTGAGCGTAAAGCGAGAAAACTCTACTACTTTGACCTGCGGGAACGTGTCCTTCGCTCAGAATGCAGACAGCAGGAGGAAGTGTATTTCCAGCTAGCAGGATACGCCCTACAGGCCGATCACTCGGACCACCTCTCAGAGGGCCACAGTCACGGACATGCTATGTATTTCCAGCCCAAAGAATACTTTCCACCCTGGGTAAATCTTCATTAGAGTGTATAAATTACAATCACATACATTTGCATTCAAGCAGGTGTTGCTTACTTTGTTTTTAAAGGATTAGTTCACTTCACTATCCTTGTAATTTACTCACCCCCATGTCATCCAAGATGTTCATGTCTTTCTTTCTTCAGTCGAAAAAAAAAAAAAAAGGTTTTTGAGGAAAACATTCCAGGATTTTTCCCTTTATAGTGGACTTCAGTGTGGTACACCGGGTTGAAGGTCCAAATTTCAGTTTCAATGCAGCTTCAAAGGGCTCTACATGATCCCAGATGAGGAATAAGGGTCTTATCTAGTGAAACAAGAAAAAAAAGTGTATACTTTTAACCACAAATAATCATCTTGCACTGCTCTGCGGTCAGCCATGACGTAATCACGTTACAAAGGTCATGCGTGATGTAGGTGAAAGTACAGATTTAGTGTCTACAAAGAGAACCTGCAAAAATTAAGCCAAGCACCCTTTACAAAAAAAAGGTAAAACAATGATATCGGACGATTTTGAAGTTGGAGGAGAAAATGAGGAGTTTTTCGCCCTACCACGGTACTTCCGCCTACGTCAAGCTTGACCTTTCTGGCAGATCGCAGAGCAGTGCTAGATGAGCATATGTGGTTAAAAAGTATATACATTTTTATTTTTTTTCAGAAAATGACCGATCGTTTCACTAGATAAGACCCTTATTCCTTTTCTGGGATCATTTATAGCCCTCTGAAGCTTCATTGAAACTGCAATTTGGACCTTCCACCCAGTGTACCCCACTGAAATCCACTATATGGAGAAAAATCCTGGAATGTTTTTCTCAAAAACCTTTTTTTTTTTTTTCGACTGAAGAAAGAAAGACATGAACATCTTGGATGACATGGGTGTGAGTAAATTATCAGTAAATTTTATTTCTGAAGTGAACTAATCCTAGTGTAATAAGCATATGTTGTATTTTGGATGCTGGTATGCTGATGTCCCACCAGGCTTCTTAATTAAAGAACTTCTTAACTAGCAAGAGATTCTTGGACAACCAGCTTCACCTGAAAGACCATGCTGAAAGACAAGCATTTTAGGACAAGCACCAAACCAGCAAATTCATGTTGCTTTTTCTTACACCAGGGGTTTAATTAAAGTTTTTGTAAAACTTATAAACCATGTTGAGAACCCACGCTCCTTTCATAATCACGCATGACCCGTGTCTGCTCTCTTATAGATAATTGCGAAGCGTGGCATTGACTACCTGCTGTGTCACGGGCCCAAGGTTCATAAAGAGCTGTGGGGGATGTCCTCTCGTGACGCTATCCTGCTCTTCATCAGAGAATCCTGCCGTCTGGAGGATGTCCCAGTCACCTTTTATCGCCTCCAGAAGGTCAGAGGTCATGCATGGTTATCAGAATGTCTTTCTATAGGTCAAGACATTCTCAGCTGTGGTATGTAGGGAGGATTTGAAAAATATCTTCATCAAAGTGAAGGTTAAAAGTGAAGTCATTTCTGCACTACTAGGAATCCAAAGGAATTGCAGTGTGCTTGTTTGAGTGATATTGCAGCATAATCTCAACAAGTTTTGTCAGTTTGGGGAAGGACTACCTGTTTATCCAAGCAATGTAAAACGAAGGGGAGTGATTGGAAATTGTCACTGGTTTTGCATTTCCAATGTTTAATTTGCATTTAAAGGTGCATAAATTACACATTATAAAATGTGAAAATAAAGTATACACTACCATTCAAAAGATTTCTTACTTTTATCATGGTTTACACCAAAATATTAAGCGACACAACTGTTTTCAACATTGATAATAATAAGAAATGTTTCTCGAGCACAATCTACATTTTAGAATGATCTCTGAAAGATCATGTGACATTGAAGACTGCTGAAAATTCAGCTTTGCTTCACAGGAATAAATTACATTTGAAAATAGATAAATATAGAAAATCAATTTGAAAATATTTCACTGTTTTCACTGTAATTTAGCCTTGGATAAGAGACATTTTTTTAAAATGTATATCAAAACAAATTCTTACTGACCCCAAACTTTTAACAATAGTATACAATAAATATATATATTAGAATATATAATTTATAGATAGATTTGAATCATTTTGTTTAATATTTAAAATTAATAATTTTACTAAGTGATTAAAATGATTCATATTTTATAATATGTGCAATATTTTACATAATCATTTATTAGACAGTGTGTTGATGTGTGTTAATACACCTATGTCTCTTTCCTGAAGGACAAGAAAGAAGAGAAAGGTTCAGCACTCCTTGGACTGACTCTTCGAGGAATGCAGGTGTATCAGGTGTGTTTCTGTAAATGCATGAGGCATTTATGGGTGTTTGTTATGCAGTGTTAACATGATTTTATCAGTGGAGGTCATTTAGTGGCTGTATTTTTGGATGTAGCTGCCTCTGTATTTTTTCACAAATGGCTTTCTGACCACAAATGAGATGTTTTAACAGTCAAAATAAGATGTCATTTTAATTTGACAAAGAATCATTCTTAAAAACAGGGGGACTACCTGTACATAAACGGCAGCAGTGCAATAAACTGTACATACCAACATTGTAGCAGTGTTTGTTATGTACGTCACCTGAAATTGTTGAAAATGATGGACTTCTGGCTGCTTTTTGCTGCAAAACACATGTGAATGCCCTACATGTGCATCATTCTGTGATTCATTGCAGTCCTGTGTTTTCTCATTGAGCTGGTGCCAATCACAATGATAGAGCTCTCCAGATAGGCCTGACTGGAATGCATATATTAGACGGTTCAGTCCATAAACAGGGATTTGGAGTGCATGCCTTTCCCCTGAGTCCTCTGATCTGCCTGCTAAAGCGTCTGGGGCTGGATTAAACTAAGGGCCCTGTGTCTAAGAGATCAAAGACCCAGTGTGTTGAGGCCCTGACCCCAACCTTAAATGGGCTCCCCTTCTGCTTTGATAAAAAAACAGGATTTATATTTTACATCTTTCTCACACTGCAAAATAAGCCTATATTACATATGATCTAACACATTTCGGGAGGTGAATGTATAAATATTATTAGTAAGGCGAGTTGGGAGATCCGATTGTTGCAGAAAGTTCCTGTAACACAGTTCGTAAGTACGGGAAGAAGGAGGCGGGAACCGGCGAACATTCAAACAAACTTTAATCTCAAAATAAACAAAGAACAAAACGAAAGTAATGCCGGCAGACCCTCGCGGACGTCTGCCGGCCACACAAACATAATAAAACATAAAATAAAATCCAGGCCTGGTCCTCTCTCGTCCGTTCACTGTCGTCGCTCCTCCTTTTATGCCTCCGGAGCTCCTCCGTGAGAGACTCGAGGCCGGTGCGCCTCACAGGTGACGATCATTAACACTCGCGTCACCGGCCTCGCGCCGTTCCCTCACGGCTCTCGCCCGCCCTGCTCGCCACAGTTCCATTTTCAAATAACTACTGGGACCAATTTTTTTTGGGTTGCAATGGTCTGAAAATGATTTCAAATAGAATTACAAATGATAAAATTCTCTAAAAATGATATGAGTACTTAAGATATAAATCAGTGTTTTTACTGAGTACTAAAGTACTAAAAGAATCAGTATTGAACTCATAAAGAAACCTGAACCAGTGAAATCTATGGAAGATTGTTTCCACCACTAAATAAAAAAATAAAAAAAGGTAATTGCAACTTTTTATCTCACAATTCTGACTTTTTATCTCACAATTCTGACTTTTTTTCACAATTGCAATATTTAAACTCGCAATTGCTAGTAAGTCAGAATTGTGAGTTATAAAGTCAGAATTGCGAGTTATAGTCAGAATTGTGAGATAAAGTCAGAATTGCGAGTTATAGTCAGAATTGTGAGTTATAAAGTCAGAATTGCGAGTTATAGTCAGAATTGTGAGATATAAAATCAGAATTGTGAGTTATAAAGTCAGAATTGTGAGATAGTCAGAATTGTGCGTTATAAATTGCAAGATATAGTCGCAATTCTGACTTTTTTCTTGCAATTGCTTGTTTTTTATCACGCAATTCTGAGTTTATAATATGCAATTCTGACTTTTTTTCTCAGAATTGCGAGATATAAACACAATTTCAAGTTATAAAGTCAGAATTGCATGATATAAACTTGCAATTGCATCTTATAAAGTCAGAATTGCAAGATATAAACTTGCAATTCTGACTTTTCTGAGAATTGTATTTTTATCTCACAATTCAATTGCCAGTTTTAAAGTCAGAAATTAGATATAAACTTGCAATTCTGAGAAAAAACAATTACCTTTTTATTTTTTATTTCATGACGGAAACGAGCTTCCATAGAAATCAGATTCTGAGCCATTTAATTTTCTTACAGTTCTCATTCTTACTTCAGAGTTGACCATTTCACTTGACAGATGACCTTGTTTTTGTTTTATTTTGCAGGAGGTGAACAATGTGCGTGATCTGTTGTATGACTTCCCCTGGTTTCACGTGGGACGACTCACCTTTCTGGTAACATTTAATGTTACTGCTTGTTTCATTATTATTTCACACCAGATCTCACTGTGTCTCCCTCATTCCAGTGTTTTTGGGTTGGTTTATCTGAACTCCATTATGTGATTTGGATTGTGGTGCTTGAACATCCGCTTTGACAGTTACTTTACATATACAGAGTTCTCTCTTCTGCTCTCTGCACAGGGGAAGAAGTTTGAGATCCAGCCGGATGGTTTGCCCTCAGCGAGGAAGCTGGTGTACTACACTGGTTCGGCTTTTCGTTCTCGACATCTTCTGCTCCATCTGAGTTCGTGTCACAGATTGTATCTCAGCTTGCAACCTGCACTCAAACACCTGCGCCAGCTAGAGGAGACAGAGGGTGTGTGTCCACACAATATTCTTCTCACTATTAAGGCCCGATCACACCAAGGATAACGATAAAGATGGCTCTAAAAATCATTCTTAATATAAAAGAATAGCAGAGTTTACACCACAACTACAACGTTAAAGACACAGAGTAACAATATCATTGGAATCACTTTCAGAAAATGCTTTTCCAGCTGATTAACGATAAAATCAGGATCAGAATCCATCCTGCTTTAAAGAGGTTACATATAATCTAAGAGGTTATAGTTACCATTATAGTTATCTTTATAGTTATCGTTCTTGGTGTGAGCAGGCCTTTATAGTATGATTTTGTTTTGTATTTCTTCTCAGTGGAGTTATTTCTATTATATCCCATTAGTTTCATGATGTCCAAGATTATTCTCACAAAAACATGTCAAGGTCACATTTCAGACCAAAATCAAAAGGGGAAAAAGGGAAATTATGTTTTGTACATAAACAATGAAGCATGTTTAGGATCATAAGGAGTTTTTGCCTTGTGACAGTATTTTTTTTATATATAGATTAATCACAATTTCCCAATTCACATTACTTTAATGCTGTAATTGGTAAAGTCTGGACATTTGTAAGCATTCTCTGCTGTAATACATTAATTTTATGTATTTATTGTTGGCGCAATGAAGTAAAAATACTATTACTATTACAGTAATAAGTATCGGAGGAAAATTATCAGTAAAATAATGTTATAGTACCAAAAATTCTCAATAGACTTGGAAAATAGTTATAGTTAAAATATGGTTTATTCTTTAATATTCTTTTTCCTTGTCACAGTCACCACTGGCTTCTTGATTGTAATATTTGTATCAAACATCTGCTTTGAAGTGATTTGTATTGTGATAAGCACTATACTATGGAAGCTTGTTTCCGCAACTAAATAAAAAATAAAAAAGGTAATTGCGACTTTTTTTCTCACAATTCTGACTTTTTTCTTTTTTACAATTGCGAGTTTACACAATTCTGACTTTATAACTTGCAACTGCAAGTTTATATCTCGCACTTCTGAGAAAAAACGTCCTAATTGCAAGATGTAAAATGAAATTCATGAATTGAACTGAAAAAAATATTATTTTTCCTTTTAATTCTTTTGAAATAAGACCTAGATATGTTCTTGACTGGTTAGTGAGAATCACCCTTATTAGTCAGTAACTATTTTACCCTGTCAGTCTGTTTTTGATGAAATACTTCTTGTTTTAAAAATAAAAAATTTCCCCCCCTCTCTCTGGATGCAGAGAAGAAGAGGTATCGTGAATCGTACATCAGTGATGAGCTAGACCTGGATCACCCCTGCAGCGAGGGCAGTCCCCGTCTGTCTCGACACTCCACCAGCAGCTCTGGCATTGAGGCGGACACCAGGCAACGCAGCGTCTCCGTAGAGATGGTTTCCATGGAGGAGAAGGAAAAGTCCTTCATCTCTGACATCAGTCATGGCTTCTTACAGACCTCTGGGATGGACACAAGCTGCAAAGCTCAGACTGATGAAGACAAGTGGCAGGAGGAAGGTGAAGGTATATTAATAATCAACATTTCTCTAAACTCATCTGCCAACTTTAGAGTCAACATTTGATTTCAGTTTGCACACAGTTTGAGTACTTTGTGGTAGGGATGTGCCCTACCACAGTCGAATACTAAAAGGAAATAACGCATTCTACGGAGCCCCTAAATGCAGGGCCGTAACCACCATAGGCATCGAGGGGAACAATTCCCACCCCAATAATTGGAATTGGCCAAATTGACAAATGTTTTATGATGGTTATGTTTAAAGACCCACAGAGAGTAATATACAGTGATGCAAACTACTCAACTTTTTAAATGTAATTTCACCATTTTGAATTGAAAATATGCTATCATTTAAATTATGTCATTCATAACTAAATGTGACAAGACAAGAAACATTTATTACATTTTTGACATATTCGACATACAAACCAGAGTGAATGTGTGCATGTGTTTATATATTATTTGCAAAGAGTTTAAATGGATTACTTCACAATTAGACCTGGAACATCTTTTACTATTCTTATTTCTTCTTTATTCCCTTAAATCCCTTTTAATCCTTTATTTAATTTCTGTAAACAAAAAGATCACCCCTGCCCCTCCCCCTCCCCNTCTCCAACTCCAAAAAAACAAAACAAAACAAAACTTTGGTCCCCCCCAATGATCAAGACATGGTTACGGCCTTGATTATGGAAAAAAAAATATGAGATGAGGGGAAAAAAAAGAAAAAAAGATTTCAATTCTTTTGCGTTCTCTCGCAATTATATGTATGGTAATTATATTGTATATAATTTGTGGGTATCAGGGAGTAGCTATCAATATGGAAGCGCTTTTGAATGCGCACTCGTTTTTTCCTCATACTTTGTGCATAGGGAGTGGCGGTACTGACCACACATTCTACAATTTCGATTTAGGCTTTGGGCACATCCCTACTTTGTGGTTGTTTTGCAAGAGTATAAAATGCCACTCTCATCAATTTGACATGGTCTGCTGACAGATGGGCATTGCTGGGATTCCTTGCATATGTAATGCTGGAAAGACATGTTGTTGAAGTTGTTGTGAAGTTATTTAGTCTATTTGCTCAACCAGCTTGGCGTGCAAGTCTTTGTTTTCGTTCTCTTAAAATGTCACGTTCGCACTGACAGTGCAAGAGTTTCTAAATCGTTTAGGTTAAGCACAGTTTAACCTAGATGGACAGTTTGTAATGAAATCTGAATGCAGATTTGCAGGAGATGGTGAAGGAGCCAGTGGAGGTTTCTGTGGACGACCCTGTGGATATCTTGCGACTGGCGGAGCTACTTGAGGGCGTGTCCGTCGACTGTCCCGCCATCCAATCAGACAATGAGTGTAAAGGTGATAACTCAAAAAACAATCAGATCTTGGTCAATTTCATGTGGTTCTAAATCTAAATGCATCCAATCTAACTTCTGGTCTACATCATTCTATCTGATCTAACATCTGGCCGGTTGCATAAACCACTTAGTCTAGTCTTAAAAGTTAAGACACTAATGTTTTTCTTGAAGAGTGGTCCTAATTTTTTAAAGTCCGTTACATGAAAAGGTAGATTGGTGTAATTTGAATTGGAAAAATAACATTGATTACCCCTTTGGTTAACTGCAAGTTGGTCAAACTAGTTCTTAAGACACAGTCTTAATATAGTAACTAAGTTTATGCAACTGGCCCCCTGGATCTAAATCATTCTATCTAATTCTGATTTACTCCAATTCTCTTTCAATTCTTTTTTCATTGTTACATAACATGCTCAGGTGAAGTTACTGAATGCATCGGAAATGTGTAAATCATGTAGGGAGTGCATGTAAACCACTACTGGCAAGTGATTAGTGCAAGATTAATATAATTATATAATATAATATATTATATTATTAGTAATACAATTATAATTTAATTTCATATAATCATATTATATACAAATATTTTATTATGCAATTAATGTATTTAGTTAGTTATTTAGTTTATTAGATTTATTTATTTTGTTTATTTAGACCCTCACATCTGTATGTCAAACTGCTAGTTACAATAACCCTAAAAAAAAAAAATCCAAACAATTAACACTTAGGAGTATCTTCAGGAAATATAACACAACCACAAAATAACATTGACAACACAGAACCATGAAGTTAATGTTTTAAATACAAGGGAGAGCTAATGAACTGAACAGAAACAGGTGTGTAATTAATTAGAAACTGTGGAAACTAACAAGCAAAGGGAACACAGGCAAACTGGTACAGGGAAAACAGAACACAATGACAAGAAAACAGAACATAACTGGGTGCATGTGTGGTAAAAAAAATAATTGATGCGCACCAGAAAACATGGAAGGAAGTGCTTTTGAGTACCAACATTTTTGAGGATCGGTTCACAGGGATGTGTTTACTTACACATGTTTACTTACTGGAGTAGGATTTTTCTCCATCTCTGGTAAGATAGCAATCATGATGATAAGTGTGTTCTTTAATTATTAGGTGTGCAACAGATCGCAGTTAATCCGTGATCCGTACGGATAAGGTCCAACGGTTTGACACGCATGTGATTCACGGATTAACTGCTAAATTTAACCATCATAGAGTAAAAGTTTATCATTTGGACATGTTTTGTCTCATCAATTAACACATTCATACGATTTTAAAAGCAGAAAAAGAGGTGAAAATCGGGACTCACGAGCTGTTATCTGTTCGCACAGCCTCACACCCCCGAAATATACGCAGAGAGAGAGAGCGAGAGAGACTGTCAGAATGAATTCCTCTTTCGTGTTTACTGCTTGAACGGACACATACACACAAAATTATGTCAAAATACCTGTCTCGGCAAGTATTCTCTCGGTTATGTCATAAGTGAACAGTTGAGAAAGAAACTGGATGTGTTTCAGTTATTCGGTCCGTGCTTTCCTTCTTAAAGTGACAGCAGTCTAAAATTCTTGCTGTTGTCTGTGTCATTAGTGTTAATAAAGTAAACTTAAAAAAAATCATTATCATCATCTACCATGTTTTAGAGAAAAGAAGATAGTGAGGAGAGCAGTCAGGAGGAAAATGCTGAGGATAGCTTTTAGGATAAGTGTGGTGCGTAAAGTGTGAGTACCAAGCAACATCTCCAGGTGCTCCCTTGAGAACCAGACCAAAAAAAGTTATGTGCACCCCTGGTTATAGCAGTCTTCTTTATTTATTCATGGGCAGCATTGGAACCCAAACGCTTCAAAAGATGGACAAAAAAATACTTAATGTAACAATACTGGTGCAATCAGTTTGGGAAGCACTGTTTTTCTTGCAGGGTATTAATATACATACAATTATGTACACTGCTGTTGAAAAGTTTTGGGTCTGTACAATTTTTTTAAAATGTCTCAAACCCAGTGGCTTGGTGCTCAAGAAACATTTCTTATTATATATATTTTTGTAGAAACCGTGATACATTTTTTTCAGTATTTTTTTTTTTTTTTAAAGTATTTACTGTCAATTTTGATCAATTAATGCATCCTTGTTCTTTCAAAAAACAAACAAACAAAAAAAAAACCTTACCCTAAACTTTTGAACGGTAGTGTATAAAGTGCATGTAAACAGATGGGACCAAAAATCGATGTGTCAAAATATCGGATCTGTGCATCAAGCCTTTTGACAATTTTTACATACTGTAAATCCATATTTTGCCTGCAGTCTTTGATGAGAATATAAATCTCATCCTGTTTCCTGTAACTTCTGTTTCCAGGTCTGCAAATGAGTTCAGTTACAGGCAACGACCAAATGGACCTCTGTGATCCAGACGGCATGAAACAGGTTTGCCATTTCTGTCTTCTCCATTCTTTCCCTTTTCATTCCTTCATCATGTCACTAATTGCTCTCATCACCCATTGCAGGTTTCGAATCAGAAGGCTCGTAACCCGGTTGACCGCTACAGTCTGAGTCTGGACGATGTGCGACGGTTTTCCCCTCTTCTCCCGCTTGGAACGGCATCAGTTCCAGACACCTCCGTCAGCTACACGTTTGGGCTCCCGCACACCACAACCAGCCCATGTCCAGACAAAACTTCTTTCTGCGTCCAGCGCTCCACAAACTGCCTATCTCTGGACCTGCTGGATGATAACCAGCTGCTGGAGCTTGTTCTATAAGAAACTGAGAGAACTGCAGCTTCCTGTTTATGCCATTAAACTGGACAGCAAAATGAAGACAAAACTGAAGTGTTAACAGGACACATTTTCAACAGGACTTTCATTAAAACTCAACCATACACTTAAATGTGTTTCTATGCTGTTCAACAGCAGGACAATATGAACAATTGTGGGTTGTTTTACAAATTATACATGTAGAATTTTGTTGATGAACTTTGTACAGAACTTGTTAATGGATAATCTTACAAGGAGCAAGGCATTCCTGCACTAACACTGTCGCATCAAGGTGTGATGCAAAAAAAAAAAAAAAAATTCACTAATGATAAAATCTATTTCTTCCATGTAAATTCTAACTGGTCGCAACCACGATGAGCAACAAGAAGCCCCTCCCATAGTCTACTTTCACTTGTCTAAATTCTGTTCTCTAAACATCAAAAGCTAAACATTTTTGCTTTTATTGTGGACACACCTTGTTAGGACACGGTGTAACAGTAATGCTGCAAAGTTTGTGGAGGAGCTTTCTCTGAAATACAGAATTAATACAGACAGAAGCTGCCAGAATAACCAGTTCTCTACAAGGAAATCCTATTCTCATGCAATTTAAAGCCACGTTCCTTTAAATTCGGCATGAAACGAAAGTTGCGATAGTCTTTTTTTCCCTGTTGTGACGTATATCAGAGTCAAACAGCTTCTCGAAGAAAAAAAATTTAGGGCGGGAATTGATTTTGTCCGTTGGGTATTGATTGGATCATTGGATGGTTGTGGTTTGCTATTGGTCGATCTCATTTGAGTGACAGGTTGTCCCGCCCTCGTGCCAGTATACACATCATCAGAGAAGAGATTTTGCTGCAAGAGGGAGGGGAAGTTATTTTGATTATGAGTGCACATGAATTTAAAAAAAAATGATTAATTAAATTAATTAAAAAATAATTAAAAATTTAGATTTCGTGGTGACTTTAAACAAGATCCCCTTAATATTGGACATTATTACAGGTGCATTATTATTGTCAGTAAACTCATTCAGCCATGTACAGTAGTGCAGTGGCAAATAACAAATATGGTACAAGTGTTCACGTCCACTGCATTTTGAGTCATTTTCGGTCATCATTCAAAGACACTGAACTTGCATCGCTTGTTCTCCTGTTTCAAAAACCATTGTGTACAGATAATACTCATGTTCCCTTACTTGAGTTACAAAGCACGTGTGAACCCGCTCAAACCAGCAATCAGGTTTGGAACAGAAAGTTAAAAGGTCAAACCAAAATATTCCATTTGTTTTTTGCAAGGTCTAACCATTGGTTTAATATAATAGCAAATAGTTTGTTATTTCCTACACAAGTAATGCAGAACTGAGATGAACTTTTGTAACAATAAGAACAAAGATTTTTTTCGCTGTATATAGATCAATGTTTGTTTTGTTCAGGATACATGGAGCTCTTTTGATAATTACAAAATCAAGCCCTCAGAGGTTGTCTAAATAATGGTGGGTGTAATTTCTATGTATTGTAAACACACATCCTATTAAAAGCATGCCCATGTGTTCCTTTCAGTGAAAGGAAAAACTGAGAATGAACAGTATGAATAAACTTAGCTGGAATCTGTCAAGATATTTTTACTTTTTTTTTTTTTATGTTTTTAATTTTTTAAAGGTATAGAAATATACTAAACTGATAAAGGCATTTTGCATAACAATAAGGGTTAGTGATATGATTGGTATAAATAATAATTATAATATCACTTAACTCACTGTGTATTTTCAATTCAATAGCTGATATTGTTTGGTTTTTGTCTACAATGGAAGTCAGTGATGAACAAAACTGTTTCGTACCAACATTCTTCAAAATATCTTCTTTTGTGTTCCACAGAAGAAAGTCGAAGGTTTGAAAAAAAAAAGAAATTTTCATTTTGGGTGAACTATCCCTTTATGAGCTTATTGATGATTTGAACAATTTGTTTGATCCATACTGAATCAATCCAAACAGTCTGGCTACGTCTGAAATCACTCTCTTGAGTAGGTACTTATTTTGAATAAGTACATACTTTGTGATCGCTAAGAAAGTATATTCTATATAGTAAGGTTGATTGAATGTAACCTGGACATACTACATTCAGCATATTGTCACAAAGCCACTTGAAGGCAAGCCTGCGAAAAAAAAGGGTAACGCCTGCTAATGGTGCGATACGCAGGGAATAAGACAAGAGACCATTTTCTTTAAAGGGTTAGTTCACCCAAAAATGAAATTTCTGTCATTAAGAACTCACCCTCATGTCACCTTTTAACTTTTTTTAATTGCACAAAAACAAAACAAAAATAACTTTATTCAACAAATTCGTCTGCTCAGAATGGGCCGGCTCCTGCGTCAGCATCACATGCATGCGTCGTGCTGCTCACGTGACCAGAGCCAACCAATACTGAGCTGCCATTCGGACGTAAACACTGAAGCTCTGCAACGAAAAAGCGTAGCAGTTTTACAGGGGACAGACAAATTTGTTGAATAAAGTTGTTATTTTTGTTTTGTGCACAAAAAGTATTCTCGTCACTTCATAACATTAAGGTTAAACCACTGTAGTCACATCAAAGTTTTAACAATGTCTTTAATACCTTTCTGGACCTTGAAAGGTGCAATGTCGTTGCTGCCTATGTGTGGATCAGATACCCTTGGATTTCATCAAAAATATCTTAATTTGTGTTCCGAAGATGAACAAAGGTCTTACAGGTTTGGGATGACATGAGGGTGAGTAATTCATGACAGAAATTTATTTTTTGGTTGACCTAACCCTTTAATGGATGTCAATGGAACAGAGGCTTCACTACGCAAAATAAACCTAAAAAAAAAAGAATAAATAAATAAAAAATGCTGTTTTATAAGAGAAGTCACAGTAGCGTGACAGGTATGATTCAGTTTACGGCACTTCAAATTCATTTCTATGTTGTTGTTTTTTTTCTTTAAATTTTGTCTGTATTTATGTTTCTAAATTTTAATGCTTTTATGGTCCTTTTCTCATCTGGACAAAGGACTACAGTTGGAAATTAGTCTAATGGCTAATACTGGCACATTTACAGAAATGTTAATCAACGTGCACTGTGCTTATAACTAAATAAATAAATAATTAATTAAATAAATAAAACACATGGAAGCTGATTTACAAGCACAACTTTTCCCTGAAATGTATTGTTATTATTATTTGGAATAATTTTTTGTAACATTTATTCCAATAATATTTTGTATAAGCACTGGAACCCTCTCCGAGGACAGCAAGCCAAATATGCCTGCGCTGATTTTATGTATATGTGACCCTGCACCATAAAACCAGTCATAAGGGTCAATTTTTTTAAATTGAGAATTATACATCTGAATAAATAAGCTTTCCATTGGTGTATGGTTTGTTAGGATAGGACAATATTTGGCCGAGATACAACTATTTGAAAATCTGGAATCTGATGGTGCAAAAAATCTAAATATTGAGAAAATCACCTTTAAAGCTGTCCAAATGAATTCCTTAGCAACGCATATAACTTACAAAAATAAAACTGATATATTTAGAGCAGGAAATTTACAAAATATCTTCATGGAACATGATCTTTACTTAATATCCTAATGATTTTTGGCATAAAAGAAAAATCAATAATTTTGACCCATACAGTGCATTGTTGGCTATTGCTACAAATATACACGTGCGACTTATGACTGCTTTTGTGGTCCAGGGTCACATTTGTGACCTCCTGAATTATAATAATGGTATTATTTTTTATCTGAAATTCTCAGGGATATCTTATGATACTTTTACTGTATTTTGTGCTTTGGTTTAATGGTGACCCCTGAAGAATTTTCTCTTGTATTTTGTGTCAATCATTCTGGTGTTGTTTCTTTATGTAGAGGTGTAACTAATTTACCTGATTTACCTTTACTTAATCCAGTCAGTACTGTGTGTGGTAAAAGCTACTGCCACCAAATCATATACTTTTGATTACTAGACCAAGTTTGTTGGTAAATGTATTACTTCATACATTTTTGTTTGTTTGTTTGTTTTTACAAAAAGATAAATTTTCTACACAAATTTTATCACATTAAAAATGTTCTTTGTAAGTTTAAGGAAAACACTGATGTGAGAGATGCTCTATTTGTTCTTTGCAATCTTTGGTTATTTAAAAGTATGATAACATTGCTTAAAATGAGGCATATTTAATTATAATATATATATATTAGCATATATATTTTCCAAGAACAGAAGACCAAGCTATAAAGACCATTAGTTTATGATCTCTTTTTACCAAGGTTGCATGTTTATTTGAGGATTCATTTATATAAATATTTATTAAAAAAAATTACCCACCAGGAATGTCACTTGGCCTACCTTACATGTCAAAGCTGGGCCTGCTGGAGACCCACTGTCCTGCAAAGTTTATATCCAACCTGCTTCAGCACAACTGACACTCACACCAATGTAATTTTCAAGTGATCCTGAAGAGCTTGATTAGCTGGTTCAGGTGTGTTTGATTAGGGTTGGAGCTAAACTCTCCAGGACAGTAGTGGGTCTTCGGAAACAGGGTTGAAGACCTCTGAGTCAGTAATATAAGTACACATAAATTATATTGGATTATATCTTTACATGTATCTTTACTATATAGTGCATAATAAAAATGGACATATTGTAATTTATTTTACTTAATAAACCGATAATTATCAATAATAATAACTTTTATAATTTAATGACTTTTTAAACAGTTTTTATCCTAACAACACAGAGAGAGAGAGAGAGAGAGAGAGAGGTGCATAATGAAGTGCAGCAGTGCAGCGTCAAGAATATAATGGGGGGGAAATTTTGGCCATATCTGATTATTGAAGGGACTTGTCCCTCAATATCTGTGGTGCTGATGGCTGTAAATGGGTGATAATTGTGATTTTGAATCAGTGACTTGAATCTTTTGAATCACATTCAGGTTTTTTCAATGGTTCATTCAGTGGCCTGTTTTGCAGATTGTTACGCCAGTAGGTGACGACTAGTGTTGTGTGTTGTTGTTTGCCTTTCAAGAGCCTGGTCATTTCCATTCACAGAAATTATGTTAGTAAACATATAACCAGTTGTTCACCTGCTTCGAAGAATCTCTAAACGGACCATTTAAAATTTTTACAGCTGAAATAAATAGAATTAACTAAAGCACATTTCTGCTTTTAAACTATCCAGAAGTCATTCCCCCATTGTTTATTTCAACAAATGGAGAGAGAAATTATAACCGAGAACATTGAATGTTTTTGAACACTAAAAAATTATTTAATTGTTTCAAAAATCATATGCCTTTTTATTGTTCACTGTTTATTGTTTGTAGCTTGAAAATGTCCAACCATGCTTTATTACTGCTGGAAATACTGATTAGAAGAAGTCATACATTGTTTGTAAAGATTGTCAAGTATGCAGGTCTTTGTTACATGATAGGTTGCTTTACTTTGGAGTCTGAGTACTGACATACCAGAGCTTTTTGGGTAGCTTTAGAGGCCGGCTGAGGAGAAGATAGGGTCTCAACCATGGGCGTTTCCTCCGAGGAGGCAAGGGAGGCAGTGCCTACTAAAAAAAATAGGATGAGAAAATAATCCATATTACATATAAAACAACACAAATATTACAAATTATGACATTAAAAAGAGCGCAAGTCACGTGTATTTCTTAAGGACTGTGACACCCGCTGGTAAAGTTACAGCAGGAGTCATGCCTCCCTTTGCTCTCATAGAAAATCATTAGACCCCTGGCGTGCGGTGGGTTTTGTGGGGGGTAATTGAGAATGAATGGGGGAAAGTCACCGTGAGAGGAGGCAATGTCTCCATCGCGCTATGATTGGATGTAATTGGTTATGGCGATTGGTTTGTGCGATAAATCCCGCCTCTTGTTGACGTGTGACAGTTTGAATGAACAAATGATGGCGTCAATGGGAATACTAATTGAAAAGTAGCTAAGTAAACAGATCACCCAGTTAGATATCACCGCTTTATGTCACATCAAAATCATACTTGAAATGGACTGAAAACATGATGACTGCGGGGGGTTTTAGTGCAATCAGCTTGGTGAAATTAAAAATACAATTCGTGTCTGTGACAGACGGTGTTTACGGAGCATGACTGATGATCCAAAATAGCCTAAGTTGACTATTAAAAAGAAAAACATCAATACACAAATAAAATATATTGTTTAAATCATTATTGCCTTTAGTTATTTTGGAATGAATGTAGAAATGCTTAAAAGACTAACTTGATGAGATTGGTTTTGATAAATAGAACATTTATTATAATACATTGTTAATGTAAAATTACAAAATAGAATTGTATTTGGTTTCTTTTTTTCTTTTTTGATGTAATGTAAAGTAATGTTCATTTAACAAGGAAGATGTGTCAACGTTAAGTGTAATGCATGAATTTACAGATTCATAAATAAATAAAAACGTGCCTCCTCATTTCAGAACACTACTGCACGCCACTGGTCTCAACCACCCTCTCAAACAATGGGTCGACTGCAATGAAGTCCATCTCTGCAGCACTGACCCTGTAGTAGTGGGCAGAAAGGAACTTGCACTGACATATCTTAAAAAATGTCAGAGCCATTGTTTTGTCTCAAGATGCACACCAGTAATGTTTTTTTTCTGGGGTAACTTTAATTGAAATAAAGCCTAATCCTGGCTTAATCTAACCGGGCCTAAATGTTTTAATGGCCCTGTCCCAAATGGCGCACTTCATGTGGACTTTCGGTCTCGTGGACTTAAATTGCGCGTGCTCGCCGAGTCTACGAGTCCGTAGGCCGTCCCATTCAGCATTTTAACGCTCTGAAGTGTGCTCAGCAGCGCCCCCTTTGTACCCTTGAAGCGGTCTTCCGCGAAGCCCGCATAGGTGCAGGCTCCGCACACTTTAACTACCCAGGAATCCTTGCGAAATGCCAATCAGACAACGGATGGGAGGAGATTTCGCTCAAGAGCAATTGATGACAGAAGAAAATATTTAAGTGTAGGTATCATTACGGTTTTTATGACCTAGGTGTACATTTTACCAGTTGTTACCTAGTTTATACAAACATTATGGTCATCGACCAGTGGTTGATATCTCAAACATAATAATAGCGCGTTGAATAATACGATCGCATTATGATTCATTAAATAAATAGAACCGAATGTCAGGGCTTTGAGTCATATGTAAACCCCAAATGGAACATTATGTATTATTACAACTGTATACATTATTTAAATAAGCATGTATATATTGGACATTTCCACGTTTTTAGAACATTTCAAATAACGTTCCCACAACCAAAAGAGAACGTTTGGAAACCGTTCTCAGAACATAATTTTGTTTGCTGGGTAATGCCCAGGTGGCATAAGCAAAAGCAGGCTGTGTAGTTGACATGGAGATTATATTTTGCAACAACAACAGCAACAATAGGCAGCATATTCCCCGAACCTGCAGCTCCTGTCAAAAAACAACCAGACCGTTATTTCCGGCATGACGATCGAGTCTGTCCCAAAAATACCTCTCAATTATGGAAGTCATTTAATGCCAAATGTTTTCGAAATAAAAAGCTTGTTGAATTGCACTAATTGAAAAAAATATGCATTACATTAGCTGTGTTTGCATTTAGATGCATTGTATTTTTAAGGCTTGAATTTTTATGGGCTGCAATTCAACATGGTTGTATGTTTAAGCTGTGAATATTTCAATTAAAAATATTTCACACACATTTTCATTATAAAAAATTCAATAATTTATATTCACCTTTCAGATTTCACTTCCAAAATATTCATTCTGTTTAAAAATACAACCTATAAAATTAGCAATTTTCAGTCCATTTTATTTCGCTTTACAAATTCGCTTCCACAAATTCAGTGGTTCAAATTCGGCAGAAAATTCAACATTTCACATCCGGGAACTGCAGGAAAAGCAGTAGAGTACCGATGCATGATCTCCATCTGCTGTTAGTCTCCTTCACCAGCAGGTGCCGCTAGCGGCTGTTTAAGACCGGAGCAACGGCTAGTAAGTCATCATTCATTCATTCATAAAAAACGGATTTACAGAAATGGAGCAAGCGGTAAGTGAATGTGTGATGATTATCAGGGCCAGTATAAATGCAGAAAAGCTGATAAAGACACAAAAGCTGCATTTATGTTTAATTCAGTGTCTTTATGGTTACCTGTGTAGTCTACATAAGCAGCTTTCTCTCCAGTGAACGAGATTATAACGTTATTCTCTGAAGCTGGTGTACAGATCAAACGTTAAATCTGAGGTAGAAATATATTTCTCTCTGTTGTTTAGTTTCCTCAACTTTATATCCCAGCGCTGTGTTGTAATACTAGGGATTCCTCATCCGTCATAAGATTCCCCTGCCATCAGGACATATAAAACACTTAACACAGCTTAATGGACTCGTACAGTGATATAAAAGATCATTTGTGATGTAGGTTATACTATATAGGCTCCAAGAAAGCAGATACTGGCATAAAGTTGATTTGACGCTGAACGTTTGATATTCGCAAATTTAGGGACCGTCTGTAAAGTTACAACATTGTTATTCACGTTTCTACCTTCAATAGCGTTTAAAGAGAATGACTTGAATCACTGTTCGACCTGACACCTAGAACACTTTACAGTTGGTTTTGTGACTGTAAATCATACTCATCACATGCTATTGAGATTTAAATTATGGCATTTTTTTTGTATGATCCCATACAGTAGTGAAATACATAGCAATATTTACATATTATTTGACAGTATATTTGGAAACACTTTACAATAAGGTTCATAATGTATTTACTAACGTGTTACTGCATTTGGTAATCTTTGTTAACGTTAATAAAAATGTAGCAGTTCATTGTTCATGTTAGTTCACAGTGCATTAACTAATGTTAACAAATACAACTCTTGATTTTAATAATGTATGAGTAAATGCTGGAATTAACATTAACAAAGATTAATAAGTGCTGTAGAAGAGCAGTTCATTGTTAGTTCATATTATCTAGTTAATATAAAGTGTTACCTTTAATTTTAATAAACATCAAAAATCTAAAAGGTTTGCATTATACCTGAGACCTAGATGAACACTTTACAGTTGGTTTTGTGACTGTAAATCATTATCTTTAAACGCTATTGAAGGTAGAAACGTGAATAACAATGTTGTAACTTTAGAGACGGTCCCTAAATTTGCGAATATCAAACGTTCAGCGTCAAATCAACTTTATGCCAGTATCTGCTTTCTTGGAGCCTATATAGTATAACCTACATCACAAATTATATTTTATATCACTGTACGAGTCCATTAAGCTGTGTTAAGTGTTTTATATGTCCTGATGGCAGGGGAATCCTATGACGGATGAGGAATCCCTAGTATTACAACACAGTGCCGCGATA
>RJVU01065935.1:2762309-2805913 GCA_003731715.1 Anabarilius grahami | reverse complement strand
GGGGGAAAACAATCCAACCGTCTCCATTGACTTTGTATTGCGTGAGGCTGCCTTCTTGTCTTTTCTGACTTATTACAAAAAACAGAACAATGTCTAAAAGCTGCTGTGTGACAAGGTGTACAGCTAACAAGCTAAAAAACCCAGAAATAAGTTTTTATAAGCTGTCGACCCCAAAAAACGAATGTTTAAGGACACAAAAGTGGATACAGGCAGTGAGACAGAGCGCAACGGGTCATATTACTGTAAGAAATACACTGGAGGGGAACGTAATCGGCGACAACATATGCTAAACAAACAAACAAAAACAAACCATTCATTATTTTCAACCATGTCAAATAATTATTTCACCTGTCGCCAATTACGTTCCCCTCCAGTGTAGTTCTTATAGTAATATGACCCGCTGCGCTCTGTCTCACTGCCTGTATCCACTTTTGTGTCCTTAAACATTCGTTTTTTGGGGTCGACAGCTTATAAAAACTTATTTCTGGGTTTTTTAGCTTGTTAGCTGTACACCTTGTCACACAGCAGCTTTTAGACATTGTTCTGTTTTTTGTAATAAGTCAGAAAAGACAAGAAGGCAGCCTCACGCAATACAAAGTCAATGGAGACGGTTGGATTGTTTTCCCCCCCGGTGGGCGTGTTTTTCAGATTATGACACGTGTCGCTCTGTCTCTATAGGTCTGCACTACATGATGTCACCAAAGTGTGGACTCTGAGGAAGTCCACAAGTCCGGAGTGTGCCATTTGGGACAGGGCCAATGTCGGACCGGGCCAATGTCGGACCTCCTATTATTAGCCACCACCACGCGCCCTCTGCTGGCAGCAACGTTGCTCACACAGCGCATGCGTCAATCGTCACGTAATATTTCAGGAAGTAGACGCACCGGTTCACACGTGTGTAGGAGGCAAAACATCGAACCGGATTTTAACTATTTTGAAGTTGCGGATGTTTTTATCTAAAAGTAGTTTATAAGGAAATGTCTAATTTTTTGATAAAAACCCTATTGTCCCGTTATCCCGATCCGGAGAATTTAATCAATAATTTGTGCTGGCCAAGCACATCACGCCCCGATATAGAGAAGATTGAAGCGTTAACTGTTTTGATCAAGGAGCTTTCCAATAAATCACAAGAGGAGCGCTTTATTAGTAAGGTGCAGTCAGTTATATGGGATCAATGCATGCCACTACTGCAAATGATCTCCAGTGCAGATGATGGAGGTAAGGATCTTCTCAGCGCTGTCTGTGGACTCTTTGCAGTGTGTGTCAGTGTCTGTCAGGCTGATGATGTACCTGGGCAGGTCATTCATGTTCTTCTGCAAGTGTTGATGACGAGAGATGATGGTAACAATGAAACCGGCAGGTTTGACGTAGATGTTGCCATTGAAGTCACAGCAGTGCTGTTGTCTAGCATCTCATATGATGGAGACATCATCTCCAGGACTCTATCCTGCACCCAAAGATGTGTCAAAGATCTGTCTGACTCCATAATTTCAAAAATCATAGTACGGATCTGGTTCACTATACTCAAGTCCTGCAATAAAGAGGCTGAATCAGATGTTCTATGTCAGATATGGGATGATTTGCTGTCATGGCATCAGAGAGATCAGACAGAATCAGTGTCAGCTCGGGTTCTGTTGTGTCTCACTGCTCTCTCTGACCACCTCTACTCTTCGGAAACCTCTCAGAACCGACCGGACCCTAGAAGATCTCAAAGGTTTTATAGGGCAATTCAGGCTGGATTGACTCACAAGGACAGTGTGACCCGCAAGCGGGCGCTTTACCTGCTCACCAGGTGTGTGGCACTGGCAGAGATCAAGAAAGAAGATGTGTTTACCAGCGAGGAACCTCACACAGGTAGGACGATGTTATAGTTTGTGTAACATGTTCATGACTTTTTACATCGTTCACACATGGCTTGGATCTTTGCAGATGAAATCCTGTTCAGATGGGCACCAGAAAAACAGCAGTTACTGAGAGAATTCTGGGAAGATTTTGCTCTAGTGTTAGAGACTCTAGAGGAAAACCAGGTAAGAATATTTTATTTAGAGTTTCAGTTTCTCAACTAAACTGACCTAAACTACCATACTAGTCTTACTGCTTCTGCTATTTATCAGAGTGAAACAGCTTTACGAACAATACAAATGTAGGGCGAGACTTGTTTTTGTCCATTGGTAATTGTTTTAGAATGTTGTGGTTTGATGTTGCTGTGATGTCTTGTGAGTGACAGGTTGCCCCGCCCTCATGGCAGTAAACGCATCATCAGAGAAGAGAGGGAGGGGAAGATATTTTGATTAAAGATTACGAGGGATCATTAATTAAAAAAAAAAAAAAGATGTTGATGGATAAATCATGTATAATGATTTTTTTTTTTTTTTAAATCTCAAAAAAAATTAAAAACTTTGCCAATTTTAAAGGGTTAGTTCACCCAAAAATGAAAATTCTGTCATTAGTTACTCACCCTCATATCGTTCCAAACCCGTAAGACTTTCGTTTATCTTCGGAACACAAATGAAGATCTTTTTGATGAAATTTGAGAGATTTCTGTCCTTCCATTGACAGCTACACAACTACCACTTTGACGCTTCAAAAAGTTCATAAAGAGATCGTAAAACTAATCCATATGAATTGAGCGGTTTAGTCCAAATTTTCTGAAGACACTCAATCACTTTATATGATGAACAGATTGAATTTAGGCTTTTATTCACATATAAACGTTCATCCACGCACACATCAGTAGTGGTAAACAGAAGCTCAAGCATGTTTGCTTGACGTGCGAGAACCAATGAGATTCATTCTCGTGTGTTACGCACATTTGAGGTTTGTTCAAGCAGGTTCGGTTGAGCTTCTGTTTATGTTTGCTGATCAGTGAACAAAAGCCTAAATTAAATCTGTTCATCATATAAAGTAAACTATCCCTTTAATTTCATGGTGATTTTAAGACATTTTAAGAATAGTTTTTTTTTTAAAATTTATATTGATCGACCAACAATCTAAATATATTTGTTAGATTATGGGAAAAAAAATTTGTGAACTGCATTTTATGTTTACTTTACTATTTTGCTTATGCTTGTATATATTTAAGATGTTTATGTGTGTCTTATACTGTTTTTTTTAAATTTTTTAAGATTCACGTGATTCGACCTGTACTCAACAGGATTGACATGCTTGTTGAGACAACGGCAACTGATATTCAAGGTTGGTCATGATTCTTATGTAGCAGCACAGTATCAGTTTTACTCTAATTTGTCTTGAATCTGTTCTGTGACTCTCTTCATAATCAGGTGGGCTGTTTTCTCCATCCTGGCTGCTGTGTGTGTATCAGCGCATGTTTCACAGTGAGAACAAGGCAGTAATGAAAGAAGGAGTCAATCACCTGTTAGAGCTGAAAGCACTCCATCGTTCTGCGTTTGCTTTGGCATTCTCACAGGTATCCATCCATCCATGAATTTTAAACCCTGTAAAATCTGACATATCAATTAATAGTCCGAAAAATCTGTTGTTGTTTTTTAATGGAACAGTATATTGAACATTAGACAAAATCTAAACGTACTTAAAAAAAAAAAAAAAACATATTGTGTTTTTTGCGGCGTGTCATATTTTATACATCAGACTGATATGGCCTATCTAGTAATATAGGAGAATATGGAGCTCATACTTGAAGTGGAAATAACACCTTAATTTTATTCAGAGGTTGATATCTATGGCCAAAAAGTAAGGTGAAATTCTGATAAATCAAAGAGATCTTTATGAAATCATAAAGAGATAAAGAGTCATAAAGAGATCTTTGTGACAGTATGGCAGACTACTTACATAAAATGCACAGAAATATCAGTTGTCACTCTATATCTCCAATAATATGTCTTAGTAAGATGATATTTAAATGTTTAGTTTTATGATCAAAGCTCTGTAGTTTTTATTGTGGAGGGCAAAACATAATGCAATGCAATACAATGATGATTGAGAGATTTGACTCACATATTAGCATTATTTATAAAATTATTTTATAATAATGTAAATCTAAGTTGCTTCTATCCAGTAAATATTCTTCTTGAAATATTACTAACAATACAAAATGCATTCTTACATTTACTTTATAAAAATCAATAAAGATTAAACAATCTGAAGGGGTTATAATGTGTATAATTTATATTAATTTAGTATAATTTATAATTGGACAAAAGGCAGATTGAGCCTGATCTTAGTAGGCCTTAGACATTCACATATCAAATATGATACAGCAGGCTTTTAGAGTTTAGGATCATGGGATCTTATGCCTCACAAGATACAGATAACCCAGAAATGTGTCACATTATGGAAGTAAAATAGTTTGTGAATGCATTTATTGATAATGAATGTTCTTCTGGTTGTCAGTTTGTTATCGGCCCTCTCATGGATGTTCTTGCAGAGAGCTCCCTCTATCACAGGTAATAGTTTCCTGGTGTTAAAATTCATACCAGGTGAAGTTTTATTATATAATACAGTTAGTTTGGTCTCAAACTTAAAATGTTTTTACAGAGCACCACAGCAGAACATCAGAGATTGTCCAGAGCTGGGAGTGAAACTCCAAATCTTTATGGTGAATTTCTTCAGCAGTTTGCCAGAAGAGAACAGAGGTAAAGAGGGCCAGTATATGTTTGTGGAGATGTTTTGGGCTCTGTTTTAGGCTATTAAATAAATCTATCAAAAAATGTTCAGGGTGTTTTGAGCTGGTTTGAATTGTGCAATTCAGGTTCAGTGTTGCTGCAGCTCATTCAGCGGTTGGGTTCACGGCAATGGTGCGCAGTCCCCCTGCTCTTTCTGTCCCAGGCCCTGTCCTGTCTGTCTCCTTGTCCTTTACTAGGATCTGATGGACTCAATGCATTCAGGTACAAACTACAAGCTGCTGGAATCACATGATCCTGCAATTGGAGAAATATAGAGAGAGTTAAAGGGGATAGTTCAAAAATGAAAATTCTGTCATCATTTACTCACCCTCATGTCTTTCCAAACTTTTGTTTATCTTCGGAACATAGATACAAATATTTTTAATAAAATCTTAGAGATTTCAGTCCCTCCATTGAAAGTCTACTCACCCGAAACTCTTGACGATTCAAAACGTTCATAAAGAGATTGTAAAATATATCCATATGAATTGAGCAGTTTAATCCAAGTCTTCTGAAGAGACACGGTCGCTTTATATGATGAACAGATTTAATTTAGGCTTTTATTTACATATAAACATTGATCAGCGCACATGAACAGAAGCTTAACTGTACTTGCGTGATGGGAGAATGAACCTCATTGGTTCTCGCTTGTCTGGCAAGCATGCTTGAGCTTCCTTTTACCAAAATCAATGTTTATATAGAAGAAGAGCCTAAATTAAATCTGTTTATCATATAAAGCAATTGTGTTCCCTGAAGACTTGGATAAAACCGCTCTATTCATATGGATTTATTTTGCAAGGGTTACGGGTGAATAGACTTTTAATGGAGGGACAGAAATCCCTCAGATTTCATTAAAAATGTCTTCATTTGTGTTCCGAAGATCAAAAAAGATGTAAAATGGATGTGAAGATCAGTTGCTTGGTGATAGCACGTCTGTTATTGCCTCAGTAAAACATGTGTTTGTAATTCACATGATCTGCTCATTGTATTCTCATGTTGTGTTTTTTCAGAGAAGTTCTGCGCTGTACTATGATCACTCACCAGGTTATTTTGAGAGGAGCTTCACAGTGTTTTCTGCTCCATGCCGCTCTCTGCCTGACAGATGTGGTACTGTACAGCAGCTTTTTTCCTTCAGATCCTTAACCCATTAAAGCCTGATATGTATGGAAGGCCGTTTCCGCCACAAAAAAAAAAAAAAAAAGATTAATTGCGACTTTTTATCTCAGAATTCTGACTTTTTAACTCGCAATTGCGAGTTTATATCGCACAATTGCGAGTTATAAAGTCAGAATTCTGAGATATAAAGTCGCAATTGCGAGAAAAAAAGTCAGAATTGTGAGAAAAAAAGTCAGAATTCTGAGATATAAAGTCGCAATTGCGAGAAAAAAAGTCAGAATTGCGTGATAAAAAGTCAGAATTCTGAGATATAAAGTCGCAATTGTGAGATATAAATTCGCAATTGCGAGTTAAAAAGTCAGAATTCTGAGATATAAAGTCGCAATTGCGAGGAAAAAAAGTCAGAATCGCAAGAAAAAAAGTCTGAATTCTGAGATAAAAAGTCGCAATTAATCTTTTTTTTTTGTGTGTGGCGTCTTTTTTGGCGGAAACGGGCTTCCATAGATATGTAATAATAGTCAGAATAATTTGAAGAATAGTGTTTTTTTAAAAAAATGAAACAGCTAACTTTTAGACAAATGAAAAAAAAAATAAAATTTAAATGTTTTTTATAATATTTGATAGTACATCTGGATTTTATGGCCAATATAGTATGATATAGTGAGAATGTAAAGCAAAAAAAATATAATAATTGCAATTTAGTACAGGTATTGTTGTTTAAAAGGTCCAAAATATAAGATGTTTATTCATTTTACATTACAAGCTAAGAGAATCTCATTTAAATGTTTAGTTTTATAATCCAGGCTCTGTAATTTTCAAAACTTAATGCAATACAATACAATAATGATTGAGAGATACACTCAAAAGCCTGATGAATCATATTTGATACTCGCATATTAACACGACATTATAAATGATGCATGCATGGATAATCACTTGTTCAGTCCAGTAAATATCATCTTGAAATGTTACTAACAATATAAAGGTATTCTAAAGTTGTTTACTTTATAAAAGCATTTCATGGCAAAACACGTGTACCATGACCTGAATGTGGACATTTTCTAAAAGGCCTTTTACTTGCTAAAAGTATGAGCTATCAACCAGATTCCAGAAGGCATAGTTTTGATAATGTTGACAGTTTAGAGGCTTTAGAAATTCACATATTAAATATGATTCTGTTGGCTTTAAATATGATACTGTTGGCTTTATATGACCTCATTAACATAATTTCTTATCAAAATGATGTCAAGATGCGCGAAGTGTGAACATGCACAAGCACAAAATGAGAATGTAGGTTTTTCAGTGCTATTTCCTAAGTTTTGTTTGATACAATGAGTAATTCAAGATTATACAGCTCACAATCTGTTATGATTATTACATTATGTAAAGTCAAAATAGCTCATTAATGATCAGACAGGATTGATATCTGAATGATTCTCTTGTTTTGGCAGACAACGGTGTCTCTAGATGAGATATTTGGTTTCCTTGTACATTTTCGAGCTGATGAGTCTTTATGTCGGGGTACGGCACTTTGGAAAGAGGTAAACTCAAAGTCTGTTAACTAAACCAGACTTTATAAGTCATGTACAAAATGCAAAGTATTTGATCTTAACTAACATTCACATTGTACTAAAGTTCAAACTTCGCTCCCATCACAGCTGTGTAATTGGCTCCAGACTAATGAAGGCCGTTTTCGTTTGACTGATGGCGATTTGGGCTCCTCTGTTGAGCTTCGCACTGCAACTTCAAACAGTAAAGGAGCTTCTATATTCAGCTACGTCCAGCAGCGACTGAAGACCTTCCTCACAGTTCCAGCCAACACAGGTGAGAGACAGCACAACATTTTGGCCAAATTGGACATGCTTTTACATCAAAATCCTTTATCAATCCTGTAACAACATTCCTGTCGATGCCCCGCTCACTGCAACTATAATGATATAACGATAACGGCAGGAACAATATCGTTGGAATCACTTTCAGAATGACATTTTCCAGCTGATAAATGATAAAAACATTGACAGCCATCCATCCTGCTACAAAAAGCTTGAGCATTTAAAGCAGCAGATGACAAAACTGTGGCACACTTATAATAAATAGAACATTATCATGTGTTGGTGTGGACAGTAATATAGTTATCGTTATAGTTATCATTCTTGGTGTGAACGGATCTTATCCCAAGTACCCCCATTCAGAAATCCCAATTCAGACACATTTGAGCATTATGCCACATTTCATCTTGCATTTTGAGGTGAAGATCAACTACACTATTCAAATATGTGGCACCACACATTTTCCACCAAGCTTTTAGCTAGTTCTGTCAATTGATTAAAAAAAATAATCACAGATTTTTCTGTAATAATCACAATTAATCTCACTTAACATTAAAATTTGTAATATAATTTTACATACATATTTTCACATTGACTCTCCACATTAATGTAGGAACAATATAAAGAAGGTATATTACAAATATTTGTTTAATGGCACCTTTTTACTGAGTACTATGAATGAAGGCCTGTATCAGCAATACCAATGCTTCCGATACCAATACAATTGTCTCAATTAAATGGATTTATTTTTCAATTTCTGGGTTGAAATGAGTAATTATAGCCATTTAACATTACCTCATTACTGAGGTGCCCTTGAGCGAGGCTCAGAACCCCCAATCGCTTCCCGGGCGCCACAGCAAAATGGCTGCCCTCTGCTCCCGGTGTGTGTGTCCACGGTTTGCAGTGTGTCTGTGTGTGTGTTCACTGCTCACTCCTAATGTGTGTGCACTAACTTGGATGGGTTAAATGCAGAGGCCAAATTCCATAATTTAATAGTCTTTAAAAAAATTACAACTTGAACAACTTTAAAGTAAGCAATCTTAAAATAAACCCATTATAATAAATGTCTATATACTGTTTGTTGTATACAGTATATATAGTTATAGTTTAGGCTGTGTGTGAGTATAGTTTCTTCTCTTCTGGCAGATCAGACAGGAAGTCTACCTGATCCAGGTGAGGCTGAGCTGCTGGCGCGGACCGTACTGCTTACAGCAGACCTCCAGCAGACCAAGAGTGAGGAACATGGTCTAGAATTGCTTCTCCAGCCCCTACTGGACGTCTTACGAAGACTTAGCACTAACGTCTATCTGGTGCTGCACAAGACGGATAAGAGCCTGCAGCTACTGCTGCGCTTACTGCAGCTGCATCGCAGACACTCGGATACAGACAAGGAGAATGGTGTGTGTAGTGTTTGAGAAAAGAAGACAAACATGCTGTGTTTGGACATGTTGAATGGAAGTCTTAAAGCTGTTGTGTTGGGATGTTTGTAGAAGATGTTGTGGCTGTCGCTTTGAAGACGCACATGCTGTCGGTGGTGGATTCAGTGCAGGAGTTTCTGCTGAGGAGGTTGAGTGGGGAACTAAGGGAGGTGAGTGTTTTCACACAGTAACGCACAGAATCCTGCTGGAAAAACTAAGCCTGGGTTGTCAAAGCTGGTTTATTGCTGATCCAAGGTAGTGTACCAGCACTAATCAGCTGGTCGAAAACCTGTTCCATCAACCATTTAGACCAGCTGATGACCGTAAATGATCAACTTTAACCACCTAAAACCATGTAAAACCATCTGATTTAGCTGGATTTTCGGGGGGATCTTTACACTCAGATTGTTGTATCTGTCTTCTCTCTCTCTAGTTATGTGATGTGGAGAGGTCTGAACTTTATCTCTCAGTATTAAGGGAGCTGGTTCTTACTTACTCCACTGTTTCGTGGTATGGTTCAAATCTGCAGCAAAACTACATCCCAAAACTCACCACTCACTGCTTGAGGATCCTCAATGAACCTTCTGAACAGGTGCAGCACTCAACACAGGTTTGATCCTGTTCATCGTATTTGCACTTTTAATACAGTTGCCATACGTACACTACTGTTTTGGGTTAGTAATATTTAAAAAATATATATATTTATACTTTTATTCAGCAAGGATGCATTAATTTGCTCAAACGTGAGAGCAACGACATTTGAAAATAATTCCTGAAAAAAAAAGAAAGAAGAAGAATCAGGGTTTCCACAAAAATATAAACTATTTTTAACATTGATAATAAAAATAAATGTTTCTTGAGCACCAAATCAGTGTATTAGAATGATTTCTGAAGGATCATGTGACACTGAAGACTGGAGTAATGATGCTGAAAATTTTTCTAAACTATACATTTTAAAATATATTAAAATAGTTATTTTAAATATGTCAGTATTACTGTTTTTACTGTACTTTTGATAAAAAAAAATGCAGTCTTGGTGAGCATAAGAGACTTTCAAAAACATAAAAAATCTTATCAACCCTGAACTTATACAGGTTTTTAACCCTAGAATGCTCTTGTGTATATGCTCTATTTCTCTTCAGTTTTAAGACAAATATAAAGTTAAGTGGTCATTAAAAAATATTTGATTCAGCACAAAATTTTTTCTTTCCCATGCATTTGAGCTAAACCTCAACTGTGGTGTTTCCTTGTTTCTTGACTTTCAGTATATTTTGGGATTGTTTTTGAAGTTACCTTACAGGGGATTATTCCCAGATACCTACTGAAACATTTTGTAAGTGGATGGCAATTTCTGATGGAATGAGATCCAAACTGTGTATATTTCCAGAATCCCTCTGTGTCAGGGCAGGTTCAGAGAGTGGTCAGTATGGCCACACTTGCGCTGTTGTGTGACATGGCTGATCGAGGTGTCCTGAAGTCCCAGTCTGAGGCCATGAGATCACTTCACTCGCTGACCAACTATTTCTACCCTTCATCATCATCATCTCAACATCTCAACCAGACATTACTGAAGCCCACAACTGCGACAGTCAGGTCTGTTCAAGCTCTAAAAATATCGGTAAACCTTTAAAATAAGGCTCCATTTGTTAACATTACATAGTACATTAGTTAACATAAACTAACAATGAAAAATAAGGTATGTTAATTTCAACATTTACTAATACATTACAATTAAGTTGTATCTAATATTATAATGGACCTGAGCTAACATGAACTAACAATGAACGTTTGTAGTTTTGTTAACTAACCTTAACAAAGAGTATTGCTGATTGTTAATGTTAGGTAATGCGTTAACTAACATTTAACTAATGGGACCTTAATACCAAAATATCTTAAATAAGCTACCTACTTATAAATATTTGGCATGGTCATTGTGTCATAGCTGCTTTGGGGCTTCAATGAACAGTTTACCCAAAAATGTAAATTCTATCATAATCTTTCGAATCCATAAGGAGAAGAACTTTTTCAAAGCATTATCACTTACTCATTTATGAATGTGTGTTTTTTCCAGTCATCCAGAGGATGGTCTCTTGCTGAAGGACTGGGGACGAATTGTGGCCCAGTTTATTGGAAATCAGTGGATGTGTCTGAGTTTCCTGCAGAAGACTGCTGGGACCCTTCGGGCTCCTGAAGCTCCTGAGGTCCTGAGGGCTGCGGTGGATGCTTTGGCATTATTGCCTGGCCATCTCGTTCTGCCGGTGCTGGACTTCATGTCATCAGTCTTACCACAGGTGGGCCGCAAAAGAGAAGGATATAGACCGTACTCTTGAATCAATTTAAAAGGTTAATTTTAAAGGAACACTCCACTTTTTTTGAAAATAGGCTCATTTTCCAACTCCCCTAGAGTTAAAAAGTTGAGTTTTACCGTTTTTAAATCCATTCAGCCGTTCTCCGGGTCTGGCGGGTCTTAGCATAGTTCATTGAATCTGATTAGACCGTTAGCATCTCGCTCAAAAATGACCAAAGAGTTTAGATATTTTTCCTATTTAAAACTTGACTCTTCTGTAGTTACATCATGTACTAAGACCGACGGAAAATGAAAAGTTGCGATTTTCTAGGCCGATATGGCTAGGAACTATAGTCTCATTCCGGCGTAATAATATTACGCAGCGGCTGTGACCCCCTGCTTGCACAGGAAGTGTGCCTTGCAACCATGGAGACATTTGTGAGAGATGCAGCGTAATATCATTGCGCCTGCTGCACCCATGGTACGGCAGCAAAGTTCCCTGATTATTACGCCGGAATGAGACTATAGTTCCTAGCCATATCGGCCTAGAAAATCGCAACTTTTCATTTTCCGTCGGTCTTAGTACACGATGTAACTACAGAAGAGTCGAGTTTTAAATAGGAAAAATATCTAAACTCTTTGGTCATTTTTGAGCGAGATGCTAACGGTCTAATCAGATTCAATGAACTATGCTAAGCTATGCTAAAAGTGGTACCGCCAGACCCGGAGATCGGCTGAATGGATTCGAAAACGGTAAAACTCAACTTTTTAACTCTAGAGGAGTTGGAAAATGAGCCTATTTTCAAAAAAAGTGGAGTGTTCCTTTGTGTACACTACAGTGCCAAGGTCAAAAATCAATATTTACAATGTTTACAAGTCAAGTCACAACAATACAACTGACAAACTGAGAGGTAACAAACAAAATAAGCAAATAAAATGCATATAACTAGTTTTTTATCAACTAACTGACTATTAAAATAAAATTTAAAAAAGAAAAGTAGAAAACGCCCAAACTAAACTATTCTAATTATCCAAATAAAGAAAACATACAGGGGGTGGCTCGCTCTCATAAACCTAGTGTGTCTAATACAACGGGACGTTCCGATGTGGTGCATAATGTATGTTGCCCGACTTACTTACCTACTCACTCCTTCCCAGCCTACACACATTGTGACGACTTGAAAAGAGAGACAGAACAAATGCAACTGTACACTTTACATCCACAATATTAACATAGAACGTATCGGGCAAGTATAGGACACGCATACTGTATATAACAAACAATATAGCGGCAGCATGTGATCACAAAAACACAGATTTGCGCTAACAAGGAGTGTACAAGACGGCAACAGTCAAATAACAAATCGAGCAAAAAGCTGCCTGGACGAAGGAGATATGGGTATTTTAAACAGGTGTGGTGAAAAGTGATTGGCAGCTTGAACCGGGGCGTCATCTTCCGTGATGAAGAATATCAAGCTGTTCGTCCAGTGGAATCTGAAACACAAAACAGACGAACCCACACATACACATGCATTCCTCCGTGTACTTTAGAGTACGTAACAATTATCATTTCAGATTTAATTGGCCACAAGTGCATATTCTGCTGTTTTCTAGGTATTGTCTTCCTTAAAGTCAACCGATAATCTTAGTTAAGGTTTCTTGTGCCAAACAAGTGTCAGTAACATTATAAAAATATCAGGGAATTTTGCATTGTAAAAGTTGCGTTGATTTCCTGTTGGTAAGATTTTATTTTTATTTTTATTTTTTATTTTAAAATTATGATTTCCTTTTGTTAAAAAATATATGATTTATTTTATTTTTGAAATTGTAAAAATATGATTTTCTGTTTGTAAAAAAAATTAAAAATAATTTACTTAATTACTAAATTTTTTACGGACCGGTTACATTGTGTTGTGTGATGTGCGTTTAAACTGGTGTTTAGTTCATGGGTCTATTTTCTCCAGCAGGTGGTGCAGTGTGAAGAATCTCTTTGCGTTGAGGCCATATGTGCCTCATGGAAGGTGGTTCAGGCTCTGAGCACAAACCCTCATGACTTCTGGTCCACACTGCAGGGATTCGTGCGTTTAGCTTTTAACCAGGGGCTTTTGCAGCTCACGGAGGAACAGAACCCCAGAATCACGGCCTGCATACAACAGGTCAGGGAAAGATCTACAAACACTGTCATCTCCCTTTACATCCACAACATATTTCAAGGTATTTGTGATCAAAAATGTATAAAGCCAGTGTATATAATAAAAGCTCTTTTTTGACAGATTGTGAGTGAGCTCATGGAGTTGGCTCAGGTCCGATCAGGGGTGTTTAATGTTCTGATCCAGCATTGTTGTGAGACGTGGCTTCCATCTGGGGCAGCAGAGGGTGTTCAGTCAGATGCTGTGTTCAGTACGGCTCTCCTACACCTCAACATCCTGACTGAGGCGTGTGTGTACGGCCCAGTGTTCAGAAGAGACCAAAGGTCAATATGTACATTAAGAGAAAGATATTCAAAAAGGACTAATATATATATACTTTTTTATTATTTTTATTCATGTATTTTCCTTTATTCTCTTTCTTTTAGGCTTGTTCAGGAGGTTCAAAGCTATGTTGAGCAGCTTGGTGATACTTGTGCAGCAAACACAGCTGTCAGCAGGTAAACCACAACACTAACTGTTTGTAATGTGTCTAAAAGAGAAGTAATTCACTAATGAATAAGGTTTCATTAAAGTATTCCATAAAAGTGAAGAAAAAATGGTAATTAAGCTCAATTATGTTCAGAAGTTTAACTAAGCATGACTTTTACAAATAGACTATGTGGTACTAAACTACTTGAATCTAAATATATTCGTTGTACCTTTCCTCATAGTATGTCAAATACTTTGATGCTGATTTACATTATTATTCTGAATCTCATTTACAGTGATAACAGAGACGATCAGTTTCCTCGAGTGTGTGCTTTGGCTTTTCTCTGCCGCTTGAATCCATCTAATCATCTTCACCAGCGCCTGATGGAAGAGCTCGTGCAACGACTACTGTGGAAGGTTTGTGTTCAATTCTTAACTACAGCTCTTACTGGAAATTGGGTGTTCAATTTTTAAAGAAAGCATTTCCTGAAAACAACAGTGTGTGTTTGATTCTGTTTTGAATACCCCCTTGTCATGGTTATTGCATGTGTTTATGATTAAAGTTCCCTCCTGTTTCTCTTATCCTTCCCTCAGGATGCCGAGATCTCAAAATCCAAAGTACGTTACTATAGCAACTCCATCCAGCACAGAGTGAAGAACCGCGTGTGGCAGACGCTGCTGCTGCTACTGCATAAATTCAGACCGGTTAGATCTCTACACGCACGCACACATGCATATTAATCCACTTTGATTTCAAGAATTTTGGCCGATACCAATTCTTCTATTGTCAGATCACAATTTTTCTTTTATGTTATGCTTTTTAATGAAGACAATTTGATAACACCCTCATAAAGAGATACTAACATTAAGTAATTTCTACTCGATTAAATCTGTCGCGGAGTGGTGAGTTCACAATAGCAGCTTGTGCTTTTTTATGGCGAGGAACTTCTGTTATACGGCAACTTCTATTCACGCACTTGAACGCTGTTGTGACGGCTGTTTTCTTTTTTTTCTGCTGATCTACCGCGCCCCCTGCAGTACCTGTCCCCCCTCCCCGGGTACGAGGTTGTTAATCAATGCTATTTGCTTCTGTTAAAGCAGTCAGCCCACATTATTTCATCTTATTTTTTTAAATAATCGTGTTTAACAGTGCAATTTGTGGTGAAAAACAACATTACCCATGATGCTGTTCAGAAAATTCCACCAATCAGAGAGTCAAAAAGAACAAAAGGTGCCAAAAGAGCTCTTTAGCTCCGCCCACTTCCTTGAAGCACTGCGAATAACATAATCGAGTCGATCTCGATATACTTTCAAAATACTTAATTATTTGTATATATATTCATATTTTGCAAAGAACTTAATTTAGTGTATGTGTGTGTGTGTATATATATATATATTTACAACATTTCTAAATGAGTAGTTTTATATTTCTCCACCGTTTTTAATTCGATTATGCCGTTTGCAATGCTTCATGGGATTGTAGTTCTTTCTCTCACTAAAGCCATCAAGTACACAGTCTTGCACCTTTGTCTTTTTGTCCGATTTTCGAAAACGTTTTTTGCTTCAAATCAAAGTTTATAATTGTTATTATTTACCTCATGGTTGATTGGCTTGGTTCATGGCTTATAACAATTTAACAAAGACTTTTTAAAAAATCTTTATGTGAAAAATGAATGGAAAAAATTCCAGAACCAGCGCCGCTATATTATATATGTATAGTAGCCGTGTGATATCGCTCTATATCAGCACGGTTGTGATTTGACCATAGGTGATCACAGCCGTGCTGATGTAGAGCCATATCTCACAGCTACAAGTTTGATATTGCTTTTATACAACAGTTCGATGGCACAAGTGTGTAAATAAATAAGAAACAACAACAGAGTGTCTTAAAAAAAAAAACTCTTCTGTGCGGAACTACTTCATTCCACCACGGATTCAAAACTCAAGTTGACAGTTTAACAGCTGAGCCCAAGCCTCCGTTACTAATTCTAAAACGTCACTTTAGAACTAGTAACAAAGAAATGCTGAGTTGCTTCATTGAAGCTTATTGTGTTATGTAGAGTATTATGAGAGAGAGATCAACTAATCGAGTGCATTACCTGCATCTAGCTGATATTCTTCAGGTCAAACTTATATTCATAATCACAAAATCAGTTTGAATGTCTGCTGAGGAAAGCGAGATCTTTGTCTTTGTCCTTTTAACAGTTAAGGGGATTTCCTATGACAGCGCAGGTTAATGCATTTGTAAGTTGTCTTATAAGGTATTGTTTTAAGTAAAAACAACATCCTTGTTTGCAACCTTGTTTCAGTCCTTTTCAATATAAAAGTCTTTGCTACTGACTCATTCATAAAGACAGTCTTTGCTGCCATCTAAGGGCACAATGTAACTTTCACTGAAGTCAAAGTTAAATTAAATGTTATATAAAAAATAAAATATCCATATGAAAATTAGTTAAATTTTTCTAGCAGGTAAGACTAATATAGTCACTTCAACAGTGTTCTCTGTTATGTCACAGGAGTTTGTGTCGGACTGTGTGTTGAGTCACGTGTGTGAGGCCGGGTTCTGCAGTAACCAAGCATCCGTCAAGTACCTGATCGAATGGGCCCTGATCCTGATCCTCCATCAGAACCCGTCTCGCATCCAGAGCCTGTGGAACTGTTTCAGCCTGGTGAGTCTGAACTCGTCAACACATAAACCTCAATCTAAAACCAGGCCTGAATGTTTCTCATTACAAGCACTGCAGTAGGAAAAAAATAACTAGACTAAACAGACAGGAGGAAATATTTTAACATCAGAAATATTGATCCTTAAAATATTTTTGGTAGCCTGGATGCCAGCCGAATTTAGCCCCGCCCACAACATTTTGAGGTCGGGGAGTTCAGTCTGGACTCGATCCGTAGAGGAGTAATTATGCCCGAACAGAAACTGTTCGGACCAATCACATTGTCAGGGCGATGATCGACAGATTATCACCAGAAACGTAATCAGCCACGTCATCAAAGAGCGCTTGGGTTGAATTAGTTTACAACAATGATGGCTGGTGTTGAAGAACCTGAAGAACTGAGATGTGTAGATTCCGCCATCGCGTCCGTTATAGAAGATATCGACAGATAGAGAATTATCGGAGAATTTGATCGTATATGCATTTACCTTTAATACTTCTCTCAAAAATTAAGCTCGTGTTGGCAAGTACTCTGTGTATACTTAAATTCTTTTTACAACACCGGCAAAGATTGTTTACGCTCATCTTCTACTAGTTCCAGCATGTGTGCAGTTGAGTTCTGTTGACAACTATGCGTCGCTCAACACACGTCACTTACTCTGTAGCTCTGATTGGTTGTAGGTCTATCCAATTGAGGTCTTTCCTGGATCGGTTGAAATACGCCCTCATAATCAAAGCCCAATGGAGCAGTATCAGACTCATATTCGAACTAGAATTGAGTATGACCACGTCAGGCTATATTTTTGGGTTTCTTAGAAGCGAAAGTCGTCATAGTTGGGTAAACTACTATAGCGTTGAATGAGAGACTACATTAAATATCCCATTTGCTCAAATAAACTCTACGATAATGTTTTCATGAATTTCAGAAAAAATAGAGATTGATAATGGCAGTCAGAAGAGAGAAAGATGTGAATTTTACCATCACTCCCATAGCTGCTGTATTAGAAACACCCTCACAGCAGCATGAACTTGTTTTTTGTCATTTGAAGCAAAAGTAATATAATACAAAGTATATTGTTATAAATGTACATAACTTTTAAAAATGAAAATAAAAAACTTTGCAGGATTTACGATGCTGTGATGTCTGTGAAAAGGGTCCATTGCACATAGCAGCTTGAGTTATGTAGATATGTCGATTTTCTTGTAAATCATGCAATTCTGTTTTGCAGGATCATGAGAGGACAAAAACAAGCATTTGCACTTTTCTCTCTGTCCTCGTGCACATGAACGTCCTCCTCCCAAAACTGCAAGATAAGGTGCAGTTTCATCATTTGAATCTGATTTCTTCCTCTGCAAACAGGAAGAAATCAACACTTTTTTCCTTTTAATTCTGGTGTTTCTCTCAGGAGGTACAGTGGCGTAGAGCGGTGGAGGTGAGCCTGCAGTGGTGTTTCAGTCATAACTTCAGCGTCCGTCTGTATGCCCTGCTCGCCCTTAAGAGGGTGTGGGAGCTGGAGGACGCCCGTGTCCACACGGAGGAAAACCTGGGCGGGCTGACCACAGTTGTCCAAGCTTGTTTACAACAGGCTGAAGCCATGCAGAACACCGGGTGAGAAAAGATTCACTCATTAACCCTATAAAGCTTGCTGTATCATATTTGATTCATGAATTTCTAAGGCCTCTAAATTACCAACATGATCAGAACTTTTCTGAAAAACCTGATGTGCTTTAATCTTATACATTCTGATGTCTGTCTGATAATTTATACTTTTTAAGCAACTAAAAGGCCTTTTAGTATAACTGTAAAAATGTCAGTCGTGGTACATGTGTCTTTTTGCTGTGAAATCTTTATTGGTTTTTGTAAGAACTTTAATATTTCAAGATGAACTCTTACTGGATTGAAGCAAATTAGGTTTACTTGATTATCCATGCATTATGATCATGTTAAAATGTATCAAATATGATACATCAGGCTATTGAGGAACGTATATATTTATCAGTCATCAATGTATATGAATCGTATTTTTTCCCCCCACAATGAAAACATTATTTATAAGACAAATTATTGGGAGATATAGAGTGACAACTGATATTTATAAGCATTTTATGCGAGTAGTCTGCTGCTATACTGTTATACAGCCCTCACTGATTTACATTAAAATCTATCAGAATTTTTATCTTACTTTATGGCCATATAAATATCAGCAACTGCACTAAATTGCATATTTTTGCATAGTTTGGGCCTCTGAATAAAACTGATATGTTTTTTCCTCCTTGAATATGAGCTCCATACCTGCTTTACAGGGTTTAATATAACTGCAATCCAGAATTATAGCAACAAATTTTGGGACTGGTATTGTAGGACTGGTTTTTCTCATAGATTCTCATAAGAAACCTGGAGATATCAGGGACTTTTAAAACTTGTCCCCCCCTCAACAGAAATGCAATTAAAAATTGGTCTAGAATCCAGGAACATTTCTTCTTCAGTGCTTTCCACCCAATCAGGGATTACAGTGTTGAGGTGAGATCTTTCACTGTCTTCCTCACACACGCGCACACACACACACACACACACACATCTTTTTTCTGTGTATAATCTGATTTGTTCTGTGCTGTCATAATCCAGCAGCATCACATTCAATGCTTCCCCAGACAATATTCCAGACCTTTCCCAGCCTCTCAGAGTTGGCAGAAGATGAGTGGCTTCCACTGTGGAAATTTGAGAGTTTTGTTGTCTTCCCGATATGCACCGCCCTGCCATTGAAGAACCATGCGACTGATCTTGGTGAACTCCAGCCTGGTGACTGGATCCAGCAGGACAAAGGTAATCACCACATGAGGGCAGCAGAGAGCAGGAACCACACCTCACTTATGAAAACCATGAGAATCTTCAGTTATTTTTAGTAGGGATGCACCTATACAGTTTTTTTTAAGGACTGAGTACGAGTACCAATATTTTTTTTCTGGTACTCACCGATACCGATGCCTATACATTTATTAATCTTTTTTTTTTTTTTTTTTGGTGATGTGGCAGTTTTCCAAGAACAACACAGTGAGACTAATGAATGTAGGACAGCTTCTTTATTATTACTCCAATGAAAAAAAGTAATAATTTTTATGTGCTTGTCACAAACTTAAAAGCACAAATTTCAGTGTCCAATAACCTTCAAAGGGCATAATTACCAAAGTCATAATAAAAAACTAAATAAATATAAACATCGTCTGTTTTAACCTGGCATTCAAAAAGTGCCTAACAAATATTACAGAACAAATGTGTGTGTGTGTGTGTATGTATGTATATATATACACACATACATTCAACATCTTTTGTTGTTTTACTAACATTAATGACAGACAAATATTTAATTGGGCTTCTGTCATTTTAAGACCGAATCCATGGATGTAATATGCTGACACATATCCTGTTTTCACCCACCTGTTTATGTCCACTTAACCCATAACCGACTGTATTTACTCCACACGACGGACATTTTGACAACTATTTGTGCATTTGACCATTCAGGCGCAAGGAGAACTGATCGCGCGCTGTCTGAGAGAACTGTGATCGCCCGCAAGAAAGAGAGAGCGCTTCTGGTCTGTGTCATTCAGCGCGATTTGCATGCAGTTCGCAATGTGTGGGTTGTCATCATTCATTCTGAAGTATTTCCACACCCCTGAGGCTGATATTGTTTCTGCTGCTGCTGCCGGTGTCTCTGTGCAAAATTTGTCAGTTATGTCACGTGAGGTATCGGTCTTTGGTATCAGGAGTATTTTTACGAGTACAAGTACATGAGCTTGGTATCGGTGCATCCCTCATTTTTAGTGCTAATCGCACCTAACATTAAAGTTTTTAATACATTTTTATATTGTAATAATTTCACATTTAATCTCTAAATTAACGTAGAAACATCATAAAAAGAGTATATTTTAAATATTTGATCTAACAGGTTGGAAATATCCAGAATCAAAGCAGTTATCAAACACTTCACAGTCTTCACTGCATAATTTGGATTAAAATATTCATTAATATGTATTATTTTTTTATTTAAGCTACTAAAGTTATTCAGTTAAGAACAGTGAGTGACTTTCTTTTTCTTTTGTTCTTTGATTAACATTAATGGCAGACTGTAGCAAGTTTATTAGGCTGCTGTCACTTTAAGACCTGCCGCACATGACGCAGATCTGCATCCTATTTTCTCACTACTCTTTATGTTCATTTAAGACTGTATTTAACTTTTGTAAGACTGTGCTTACTAGGATGGTCGACAAAATGGGCATTTTGGCATACTTTCGTGTGTTTTTGTCCGTTCAAGCCTGAAAGAGATCTCAATGCGTCCGGGCGCTGTCTGAAGAGGCTTTCTGTGCGCACGAGTCGTGTCTGTCACACAGACAGGAGATTCACAGCTGAGCACCAGTACCGCACTGCGTTCTCTTTTTATCGTATCGCGCTTTAATGGTTTAAAAGCATTTGGATGAATAAGAGCGTAATCATTTAATGTAGCATTAGCTAGAGGATGATGGAAAAAAACAGACGCTGCATTAATTGCGTTAAATATTTTTAACGCGTTAAACTGAAAAAAATGAATCGCATGCGTTAACACGTTAATTTTGCCAGCTCTAGTTATTTCCCTTGTTTCAATCAATGTTAGGGATGTGGGATTTCTCTGTCTTGTCAGCTCTAATGTTTAGCACCAGCTAATTTGTTAGAAGAAGGGCGAAATCATTACAGTGTGAAATGTTAAGCCCACTTAAAAATGTTGTATGTCTAATAGGTGATTTGGAGCAGGAAGAGCGCTGGGCAGAAGTTCAGAAGAAAATCACCCCGTGGAAGCTGAGTGTCCAGGAGCAGGAGCCTGAGCTCATCGCCCAGCAGAGGGCAGCACGCCTGGGCAAACTCACAAGCAGTCTCCTGGTGGTCGCATCGCTCATCGACAAGCCTACCAATCTGGGCGGTAAGACAAATAGTCAAATTAACGATGGTAATATAATATAGCAGAAGGGGTCAGTTAAATTCTTTGTAATGACTAAACCATAATCAAATAAACAATCAATGAAAAGTGGAATCTTGCACTAATAGTTTTTAACATTATTGTTATTATTATTATTATTCCTTTCAATAAAAAATGTGCAAGATGCCACTTTCATAAGTGTTTTTTTTATTAAATGCATCCTGTGAAGGTCTTCATTGTTTTTGCTGTGACAGATATTGCAGTGTCTTGCACTGTTTTCATTACTTTTGGTCTTTGTTTTCTTCTGAATGTCATCATTGCAACTACAACAGAGAAATTCAACACACATCTTCCCTTCTGAAAAACCCAACAAATAACAAGCTTATAAAAGGCTCGTTCATCACATTCAAACATTCTGCACAAGCCGGTTATTGTCAGTTTGATAGGCATATGGTTTTCATTCATGCATTTTAATCTCAGTCACATTCTATCAATAAATATTGATGTGCTCTGTTGCATTTAATAAGACTGAGGCTGCGTTTATTTATTTTGATCAAACATACAGTAAAAACACTATTGTGAAATTATTGCAATTTAAATGAACTGTTTTCTATTTTACTATATTTTAAAATGTATTTTATACTTGTGATGGCAAAGCTGAATTTTCAGCATAATTACTCCAGCCTTCAATGTCACATGAGCCTTCAGAAATCATTCTAATATGCCCATCCATCCATCCATCCATCCATCCATCCATCCATCCATCCATCCATCCATCCATCCATCCATCCATCCATCCATCCATCCATCCATCCATCCATCCTGTTTGTGTGTCTGTTCCAGGTCTGTGCAGGACGTGTGAGATCTTTGGGGCCAAAGCTCTGGTTCTGGACAGTCTGCGACACATTAACGATAAACAGTTCCAGGCGCTCAGTGTGTCTTCAGAGTTGTGGCTGCCAATGCTTGAGGTGTGTTTTTATTACTGGTCACATACAGATTTTAATTTGTTTAGTCAATCATTTCTGTTCAGATTACTTTTCAGCCTTTTTGGCATAAATATATCTGTTGCTCAAAACCAATCCGAATGGCAAAAATAGTGACTCTTCAAAACAATTGCGATTCCATTTGGTCATACTAGTGGTGCAGAAATGACACACTGCAGCTTTAAAGAAATAGTTATATTTTCCTATTTCCTCTGAATGTGGGCTGAAACAAGCCTAGAGATATCTAATTCATCATAATCATGCATTACATCAGCTAAATACGCACACTACACAAAACCATCAGAAGCTCGGTTTGTGGGGCGAAATGTAGAATATGAACATTACGTTGATTGAATCTGTCATGAATAATGAAGCCGTTCAGAAATCTCAAGTTATCTGCCTTCATTTTCCAGGTGAAGCCTGCAGAGTTGTCAGATTACCTGCAGCTGAAGAAGAGAGAGGGATACTGGGTAATAGGCGTAGAGCAAACGTCCAACAGCCAGAGTTTACAAGATTACACTTTTCCTGAGAGAAGCCTTCTTTTACTCGGGTAAACCAACACCTCCAACTTACCGCCCAGACTCTGTCTATGTGCAGTGGCCTCAAAAAATGTTTGAGCACATCAGCCACACTGGAAAAAAAAATAAAAAAAGAATTTCAGTCATATTAGCAAATGTTCTAGAAGAGTAACTACAGAAATGTTTGACAACCACATTTTGCTATTTCGCTTTTTGTTTTGATATCTACAGCAAAGTTATTTATTCACTTTTAAGGATCAATGACCCTAATAATTAACTGATGACTGAGATGATGAAAAGGAAACATCTTTTAACAAATTAACAAAATTTAAGTCTGGTAGTGAATGTTTCATTAGCAGTAGAATAATCTCTCTCTCTCTTTTTTTTTTTTGTGTGTTATTCCACACAGTCACGCAGATCCGTAGCACAACCAAAACAATGTTCTTCCACAAAATGCATGTGGTTTCGTTTTTTTTAACCACTAGAGGGGCAAAAGTTACATAGTGTACCTTTTTAAAATGAATGATATTAAACATCCAGTTATTAGAAGTCATGTTTGTTTTATACATCTTGACCCTTAATTGTTCAAATACATTTTGAGGCCATCGTACATAAACACGGTGATCTCTTTTGATTTGCTTGTTATAATCAGCAGGATTGTCTTTGTGAAGGGATGTGAAAATAGAAACGTTTCAGTGTGCGCTGACAGTGCAGTTTAACATTATGGGGCTAATTGATGTGTCTCTCCCTGTGAGATTTCCTCACCTGAATGCTGCTGGAGAGAGAGAAGCATGTCCTGACATGCCGAGCGCTCATCAGCAAAACCACCCAACATAAACGCACAATTTACACATACAACAAGCATCAACCATCATTCATTTCATCATTCAGACTTTTAATTTAATTTAACAATTTAACAAGCATCAACTGTCATTCAGTCTGAGATCAGTGATGTAGCAGCTTCAATGTTTTTATTTTATTTTATTTCATTTTATGCAGTTTATCAAACAGCAACCATCACTCAGAGAAGTGCTCTAACACTGATGCAAAAACTTGAGAAAATGAGATCCAGGCAGTCCAGCAATGATTATGCCAGAGATTACATTTGAATAAGGAATAACACATTTATTAATTAAAAATTATAGAGACAAACAAATTCATTTAAGTAATTAATAGTTAATAATAAAATGTAGAGTATTGTAAAATCCAGAGTATTGTATCTAATAGACGAAGATCAGAATATACAGAAAGAAGGAACAAAATCAAGACATTTGCAGAATGAAAATGAGAGATAGAAGAGCAAAGGAAAAAAAGCTTAACTATCAACGACTCAGTCCATTTTATACCATAAGCATAGGGAAATTTTACATCCCATTCAAACTTATGTTTTGTTCTAATCAGAAAAGGTCAAATGGATTTATCCATTATGTCATAGACTGGTCAAGTGTCACAAATAGATATAGAGGTTGTTTTGACCCCCTTAAGGGAATTTTGCAAATCTTACATTATTACATGTCGGCAGAAATAATAACGGACATATTATGATTTAAGGTACATCAAGTTCAAATGAGCAACTAATTCTGAAACCACCATCACTTCTGCAGTGCTTGGCAGGCGTCCAATATCTAACCACAAACGTGTCAACGTGACCTGTCACACTGGAACACTTTAAAGAACAATTGAATATAGCAAGCATACATACTCTTAAATATAAAATAAGAATAACCATAAGAGTACAATAAAAAGTAAATACTTGAAAATATGATGAGAATTAATATATAGAGTAGGAGTACATGAATATATGAAATCAGAAGTAATATTGATAAATCATAAGCCATAAATGATTAACATAAAATATGACTAAAATGCATGAATATGAATATTGACCATTTTGGATCAAAACTGAGCAATAAAGGAACAGAATCTCACATTTTACAGCAGCTGTGAATGCAGTGACTACTAGGACATTTCATTTAAATCCACTTTGAAATGGTTTCTTTTTTATAAATGTATACAATTTGAAATAAACCCCCAAAAGTTGGCCATATGTTTATAAGCAACCTGTCATGCTGTTTACAGTATTTTAATCACAATTAGGGTGTGTTTGCAAGAGTGAACGAGTGTACGCGTGTTTGTTTGGTTTTCATGATTTGTCTTACTGCATCACTTATCTTAGAGGCAGTAAAGCCACCTGATGTTTCCTGCGCAGCAGGTGTGTGAATCACTGCATTATTATCCCTGATTATCTCACTGATGCAAAGCTTTTGAGCAGTAGTTTAAGTCAGACTTATTATTATACAAAAGCTTGGTTTATTAGTTCAATCAGCACCTGTTCATGTTTTATCTGACCTCATCAGCAGGCCTTTGTTTTTCACATTTTCTGTATTTTTACAGAATGCATTTAAATACCATGTAAATATTATTTTATTTTATAAGGTCATACATGCTGGTGTTGGCGTACTACTATATTTACAGAATGTATTTAAAGACCATGTAATTGTATTTTTTTATTTAAGGTATGCTAATCTATATGCCAAAACTTTTTAGTAGATATACACATTCAAATTTACAGTCTTTCTCTTTAAAGAAGATGAAGCAAAAATACTGATGGCTGATCTTGTCTGGAGAGGCATATGTTAATTTTTGTCCAGCGTAATGATAAATAGCAAATAGCATATTATGTCCGTGTGTCATCCAAAGAAACTTCACTTGTTATGTAATTTCTTTGAGACATTAAACATTGTAAATGTTTAAACAGAGACTGCTGAGAAAGCAAATTAGTCAAAAATGATTGGTCAAATTAACCAAAATAAACATGCTAGGGGATGTGTAGAACTGTGAACGACGGGTGGAAATCAATTGAGCTTCCCATGGAGTTTTGCGGGTGCCGATTCTGTGTGGGTCTGCTCATTGGCTTAAAATTGCCATTTTAAAATCATTATCTTGACTTGAACATTACATTAGAGACCTTAGCATTCCATTGTAAATTAATTTATAAATTCTGCCTGGTGCATGACCCTAAAGTGTCTGTTTGTCTCTGAACAGTAATGAAAGGGAAGGCATTCCTGCAAACCTGCTGCAGCTGGTGGATGTGTGTGTGGAGATTCCTCAGCACGGTGTCACCCGCTCCCTCAACGTGCACGTGAGCGCCGCCCTGCTGGTGTGGGAATATACACGCCAGCATTTAGGACAAAACCCCGCAGCCCCTTTGTGCTGAATTTACGGAGCAGTCTTCTGTGTTTTAGCAGAAAACATCTGTCAGGACATCTGTTGCATTTTTCACCATTTTGACAAGACTCCCCAAATTTGATTAGGATGATGGAAAACCGTTTCATTCATGTTTAAATATGGCATCTATCCACACTATCATCTGTTGTTCCTTTTACTTCCCTTTGAGTTTTTATTTTTTACTCTGTATTGACATTTAAATGTGATGTTTGATGAATTTGTTTTATCTTGTATTTTAAGATAAATATTTTAATATTGCTTTGAATTTAGGTTAAATAAACTTGTCACAAAATGACTAAGTTAATATTTAATTCATATTTACACAAATCATATTTGTTCCCACACATTTAGCAATGAAAACGCAATGCAAAAAGTCTCAATTAATTACATCCATAGCCATTGTAAACCCTTGAGAAACTAAGCATCTGTTTAAATAGACTATTCAAATGAGCCTCATATTCAAGCGGTCTGTTTTCTCTTGCTGTGTAATTCACAAGTCAAGCGTTGGATTTTCCATGTTGTCATCACCGTAGATAAACTGATGAAGGGACCCTGGAGATACTAAAACTGCACTGTCAGGTGCTCACAGGGCAAATGAAGAACCAGAGAGGAGTAAGAAGCAAACTGTCTGCTTTAAGTGTAGATGAGTTATTGTTTTGATACAGTAATATATTCTTAAATAAGCTTTTTTTATATTATTATGGAAGATTTGTTTTTTTTAAAACTGTAAATGGCCAGGTTGCTTGTGACGCACATGCGATCAGTATATCAGACTTAAACAGACTGATTGTTTTTAAATGGAGTCCTCGGCTCACGAGTGGTTTGATTCAGATGAGTCTGAGTTTCAGATGCGGACTGCACTGAGGAACTCAACGGTTCTGTCACCTCGGGCGCGTCTGGTGCTGGAGACTCTGATGGTGCTGATGAGTCTGGCCGCAGTGACGGGTGAGCTTTACACTACTCAACACGCTTTGTTAATGTGTGTGAATGTCAGAGATGTCGTGAACATGAGAAAGTTTTGCATTTGATGTTACTATATACATATCTGTTGAATTATTATGTTATAAGATCAAATAATTTGTGTATTAGCTGTAACGTGGAAAAATAATATTTTAAAAGAAAATGTTTTCTTGTGAATATTGTTTTAATTGGTATTTAAAACATTGCTAATAAAATCTATAGCCCTAATTACATCATCCTGTAGGATATGACTATTTTGGTGGAAAACAACAGCCGAAACATCAGTAAGAATTAGCAATCAATTTAATGCAGTTTGTGGCATTATGTGGTTTTGCCTCTCTAAAACATTCCACCCTGTTAGTTAAAATTACAGAAATTAGTATGATAATTTCAGAATTTCAAAAGAGGATTTAAAAAAAAAAACCTTAATCTTTTTTTAAATTATAAACATCCTCAAAATTACTTGAAATAAATAATTGTGAGAAAAAAAAAAGATATCAAGAATTGTTTTCTGATATTAAATCTGATATAAAATTTAAGTTTTTTTTCCATGGCATTTTTAGTTATACAGAACTCATAATGCACTGCATAACAGGAATGACCCACTACATTATATAATAGTATAGATCATTGGTTTATGTTCGTTCAAATCGTTCGTCACAATTCTCATAAAACTTATGGATATATATTTAAATACTGATCTAATATGTTTTATATAAATTGTTACCTAATGCTTTAGCATTTAAAGGGGTGATGTCAAGAAAAATATAAATAAAATACACCAAGTCAAACTGAAAATACTTTAAAAAACTATTGAAGCTAAGCTAAATCATTGCAGACATCTGTGCTTTTGTGACATCACATCCATGAATACATAAACACAAGCTATAAAAATATTAAATGAAAATTTGACATTAACAGGATTTCTTTTTTTTTTCCTGACTATTTTATTTTATTATTTTGTAATAGAATTTTTACAAAATTCATATAAAATGCATTTATTCTGATGTGCTTTTGTTCTTTCTTGTCAGGAAACATTCTGGTCATTGTGATTGTGGCAGCCACAAAAACCTTCCACACTGTGACCTCTGTCCTGATCATTAATCTGGCCATTAGCGATTTCCTAGTGGGAATAGGCGTCATGCCATTTGTGGCGGTTTCCATTATGAACAACGGATGGGTCAACTACAATGTTAGTACATAATGCTTTACATGCAACATTTATAACTTAAAGGTGAAGTGTGTGATGTCTGAACCATAGAGACACCAAACGGAATCGCAAAAGTAATGACTGTTTCCAAACAAGTTTCCACCATCTGCCATTGGTCGACCAAACCATTAGTCCCATCCCCAAACTCAAGCCATTGGTTGAATTAAGGTCCATTTAAGGCTTAAGGCCTTCATAACAAAAACAATAAATATAATAGCATCTACACCAACAGATGATAACATTCTTTTTATAATATGTGTGTGCCGCAGTTTTAAATGCTTGGAGCTCTTTAAAGTCCGGTGGATTTTGATTGGCTGTCAATGTTTTTATCATTTATCAGCTGTAAAAAATCTTGATGAATCCAATTATACCGTTCCTCTGTTATAGTTGTGGTGTGGACTTCACTATTTTCTCAGAGCTGAAGCCTGTTCACCCCGATAATTGTAACTATAATGATAACATCTCGGTTACATATGTAACCTTGCCTGTAGCCATTGGTGTAGCATCCTTGGTCTGCACTCAAAGAAGGACACGCCTCGCCAGCCTGCACAGGAGGTGAGAATGTAGTCCTCCTTGGTGATTCAGGTACGAGACCACAGTCATGTTGCCCGTCCTGACCAGTATGTGACAACCCCTCAAATAGGGTAAGAACCGTTTGGAGATGCTGGCAGTGTTTCTGGCACTCAAACGATTATGTCCATGATGCACCTCTTTCCAAACTCCAAAAGTCAGGTGGCCCTGAAGGACTGCTCCCCAGCCCGTGAGGGATGTGTCTGTCGTGAAAGTTTTACGATGATGCCCCTAGCTGGACTCCGCGAAGGAGTAGGAGCCTCGTCCACGGACGCAAGCGTGAAAGCCTCTGCGCTTAATCATGACTCTGCAGAAAGGGTGGCAGTGAGGCGAGATTCCTTGGCTCTTGATCCACTGCTGGAATGGTCTTGTGGAGCTAGCCCAACTGAACCACAGGGGACACTGCTGCCATAAGACCTCTCAGACTGTGGCATAAACTTACGTGGACTTAATGTCCTGTTCTGAACCGGATCAGGCAGCTTTGTAATGACTGAACGTGTGTGATACTGACGTGCCCACATCATGCAAGAATCCAAGTCCATGACTAGAAAAGTTGTTTGCTGACTTGGCAGCAACACACTCTTATGAAGGTTTACGCATAATCCCAGACTCCCCAATGATCGAGTATGAATCTCAATGAGCTACTGCTGAACCCTGTGGTTGAGCTAATACTTTATCAGCCAATCATCCAGGTAATTCAAAATTCGGACACCCTGGAGCCCTGATGCACATCCATACACAGTCTGAATGGAAGAAAGCAGTATTGTCAAGCTTTGTTTCAAAAGCCTGAGGAACTTCCTGTGTCTCTTGACAATCTGGATGTGGAAGTACGTATCCTTAGATTGATGGTCACGAACCAATCTTCGGTTCGGATTGAGACATGATGGACTTCAATTTGCTTACTCCGAGTGCAAGAGTTAAGTGACGTAAGTCCACATTGGACGCAAAGCAGGGTATTTCTTAGAAGTGACCGCATTTCTTCCAAAACGGGTGGTCACTGTAGATGGTGGATGGTGTAACCATACAACAGACTGATCCTCCCGCATGAGGCCCTAAGACACCCCGAGTGACAGGAAAAATCTCTGAAACAAGAAACCGTCAGATCATTCGATCGGACAAGCGATTGCCAACTGCAGAAGTGGGAGCTTGGATGCCTGCGCACACGGACTTAGGGCTATCTTCTCGGACTCCGAAAGCTAATGCTTGGAGTACAGTCAAAATTGGTCCGAAATGCAACAATCGGCGGAACAGCTGACTTTAAGTGCAAACACATTCATGCAAAAGTTCCAGCTCAATGCAACAGCAGAGCTGACAAGAACAGAGTAAATAGTCATGCAAATCACTGTTTGGTTGCACGAAGTGCCAAATATTTATAGTGCACAATAATGCATGCTGCAGCACATAAATGCCGTCAGTCACGTGAAGCGAGTGTTTGTTGCAAAAGCGCCGCATCGATCACATGAAGTCAGGCTGACCATGGTGAGCACTAAAATAGCTTGCCATAAGAAAAGTTTCTCTCACACGTGAACTTATTCACACAATTGTTCAGCTCAATGCATTTCGAGTTGGCTGACAAGAATAGAGTAATTAGTCATGCAAATAGTAGCATGATAAATATGTGCTGCAGAACTCCTCAGAGCCAGCTCATAGAAACAGCCAGTTGCATGAGTGAGTGCTTGGTAGCATAAGCGCCAAAACAATTGCACAAAAAGAGGCTGATGACAGTGAAATAGTGGCAATTTGGTCAATGGGACAGCTATCAGGCATGAGAAAATGGAGAGAGAGGTTTGCCCTCTCTCTATTTTCTCATGCCTGATAGCGGCAATTTGGTCAATGGGACAGTCTGCTCACTCTGCAGCCTGAAGCCACTATGGCATATTGTTAAAACAGCTTGCCATTGGAAATCACTCTTAATACGTGAACTCATCCACTCATTAGTTCCAGCTCAAAGCAGCAGCGAAGCTGAAAGAAGTAGGAATTAGTCAGGCAGACTAATGCTTGGTAGCATGAAGTGCCAAAACCATAGTGCACAACAAAATACCTGCTGCAGAACTCCTCGGAGTCCGCGCCTATAAGAAGTCACACAAAACAAGAGTTGGAAGCTAAGCGCCAAATCAAATGCATGTGGCTGCATTATTGCCTCTCGTGCTGTTAAATACACACAAGAAACACTTCCAGGGGAGGGAAATAGCAAAAGGGGAATATCCGTAAGCTCGCCCCTTAAACCCTACAGCGCATGTCACCACATCCAATAACTCGTTACAGGATGGAGAATATACAAATCGCCATACAAATTGCCTACAAGCTCCTCAGAGGCAGAGGCCGCTGTAGAGTACGCATGATCTGGTCTGCAGCCGAAAGAATCGATTTACAAGCTTCCGGAGTGGGAATCAGATTTGATTAAACCACCGGACTCACAAAGCGGTTCTCTGTAGAACGCATGTGATCGCTCCTTCTCCATACACTCGGGCTCATCGCCGTCACCCCAAGCGTCCATCTTGTGCGGCGTTTCTGCAACTCCAGAACTGGAGCAGCGGGGTTGAACGAACATCTTTCTTTCCTCAGAGAATGAAATCTCGCGTAGCACGCTGATATGAGCTACGTGACGTATTTCTCGGGGCGGACCTAAGCGCTACTGGCCAATAAAATGGCTCGATGGTATAAGGGCTTCAGACATTCGTCACACCAAAGATGTTCCAATAGCGACGGCTACTCAGCTTTGAGTGAAAAAGGGAACCTATGAAAGGGAACTATCATCCACTGGTGTGGACGCTAATATAATGTTCTGTTTATTATAAGCTTGTGCTGCAGTTTTGTCATCTGTTGCTTTAAATGCTCAAGCTCTTTAAAGTCTGATGGATTTTGATTGGCTGACAATGTTTTTATCGTTCATCAGCATGGAAAAAATAATAATTCTGAAAATTATTCCAACGGTATTGTTCCTCTGTGTTGCTTTCGTTATAATTCTGTTCTCTTAGTATTAGAATGATTATTATAATTAGCTATAGTTGTCGTTATAGTTATCCTTGGTGTGAATGGGCCTTTATAGGCTGATCAACATTTTAAAGCAAACATAGCAACGGTTTGCATAAAACCACTGTTTATTTTAAGATTGATAAAACATGCATCACCTTTAAGTTGATTGAAGTTACAAAATAACTTTTTGAGCACTTTAACAGATGTTTTTGCTCATTTTAAACTTTCTCTTGATCTTCCAGGATTTATGTCTGTATGTCGGCTACACATCCTCTGTCTACTGCACCGCTTCAGTTCTAACACTGGCCGCTATTGCCCTGGATCGTTACTTCTCCATTGTGGACTGCCTGCGGTACGATTCCCGCTGCACGATATGGAGAACAGGTTCGGTGGTGCTATGGATTTGGCTGCAAGCTATGTTGACCAGCTGTCCTCCTCTCCTTGGCTGGAGCAACATTAGTTTTCTGGCTCCCATGTACAGCTGTGCTGTGAACTGGGCCAACAGCCCAAGCTACACAGTCATTATGGCCTTCTTATCTTTTCTTCTACCGGCTACAGTCATCCTGTTCTGCTATGTGAAGATTGTCCGTGTGGCACGATACCACGCTAGGAGGATCCACAGTTTGGAAGAACATCTCCAGCGTAACAGAACCACATCTGTCTTGAATCTACAAGACTCATTCATGGACACCTACACACCATCCAGACTGATTTACTATGTGAGTGGGAGGTTTGTTACGGATCAGATGGATTTTTCTGGTGAAGTTGTTTCAGATGCACCATCTGAGATGTCTTCCAAGCCAACTGGTGGACGTCTGCACTCTTTTATGGCTCAAATCCATAGCGGTAGCCCTCAATATCCCAGTCAACCTCAGCATCATGGAGTCCTGAGGTTGTTCCTGGTCATCGCTGCTTTTTTCTTGTGCTGGACACCCTATATTAGTGTAGCTCTGGTGCAGGCCACTGAAACTGCCCTGTCCCGGCCCAGGAGCCTCGTTCCCCCATCTGCTGTCACTTTCTCTTATTGGCTGGTGCTGTTTAATTCAGATATCAACCCGTTTCTGTATGCGCTCCTCAGCAAGCGCTTCCAAGGGGCCTTCCAGAGTTTGAGATGGAAGATCCAGGCCAGGTTGGGAAGCGTTGTGGAGAGAGTAGGAGCTGAGAGGTCTACAGGTGGAGGTGGAGGCGAGAGTGACCCCACTAACGGACTGACCCACAGTTCCACGGCGCACTCCAGAAACAACGTGGAGTCGACGTACTCTTCTGTTTTCACTCTCAGCTCTCAGTTTCCCAACAGCCTCAAGGAGCAACTGAATAATGTTCTTCCGGTGGCCACTTGTTCTCGTCCTGTTTGTCATAAATGTGGTGGACAGGGATCGAGGACGGTGGACCTTTTGCAGGTCCCCTCTAAACAGCGTGAGAGGAACAGACTCCCTTATTCTGCTGCTACTGAAAAGAAACAAGCCACATTCTTTTATGGACAGATCACAGTAAGAGTGGAACATATTTGCTGAGTGTATCAGATAGAGTCCTGCATAATGGAAACAAAACTGAATGTTATTTGTATTTTGTTGGTTGTGGATTATTTTAATTGAATGTTATAAGTTCAATAAAATTTAAGTTCTATTACGCATAAATAATTGAAATAATAATGGTGCCATAATAAGGTTGTAAAGAAAATGTTTTACAAAACTGTGAAAACAGACTAATATTAATATATATATAATATATATAGTATAAAATATGTGTGTGTGTGTGTGTATATATACTGTATATATATATATATATATTGCCGAAAGGATTGGGACACCCCTCCAAATCAGGTGTTCCAATCACTTCCATGGCCACAGGTGTATAAAATCAAGCACTTAGGCATGCTTCTACAAACATTTGTGAAAGAATGGGTCACTCTCAGAAGCTCAGTGAATTCAAGCGTGGTACCGTGATAGGTTGCCACCTGTGCAATAAGTCCATTCATGAAATTTCCTCACTACTAGATATTCCATGGTCAACTGTTACTGGTATAATAATAAAGTGGAAGCAATTGGGAACAAGCAACTGGCCACGTAAAATCACAGAGCGCAGAAGTCACCAACTTTCTGCAGAGCCAATAGCTTGAGATCTCCAAACTTCGTGTGGCCTTCAGATTAGCTCAAGAACAGTGTGTAGAGAGCTTCATGGAATGGGTTTCCAATTTCATGTTCCCAACTTTGTGGGAACAGTTTGGGGATGGCCCCTTCCAGTTCCAACATGACTGCGCACCAGTGCATAAAGCAAGGTCCATAAAGACAAAATTGAGCGAGTGTGGTGTGGAGGAACTTGATTGGTCTGCAGAGTCCTGACCTCAACCCGATAGAACACCTTTGGGATGAATTAGAGCGGAGAATGTGAGCCAGGCCTTCTCATCCAACATCACTGCCTGACCTCACAAATGCGCTTCTAGAAGAATGGTAAAAAATTATCATAAACACACTCCTAAACCTTGTGGAAAGCCTTCCCAGAAGAGGTGGGCTAACTCCATATTAAACCCTACGGATTTAGAATTGGATTTCTTTAAAGTTCATGTGCATGTAAAGGCAGACATCCCAGAACTTTTAACAATATAGTGTATATACACACTGTGTTATATTGATCATGTTATATAAATTTAAATAAAAAGTTTTTAGAAATGATTATTTTTGCTTATGATTATAGCATGGGCCAGTGTTTCAGAAGGTTTTGAACAGAAAAGGTGAAGGTCATATATTTGTTAAAGCACTTACATGATTTATTCAGTAAAAAAAAGTTTTTATTTTAGCTTTTAACTTGTCTAAATCTTCCTTTTTTTAAGGTGGGTCTCCTCTGTATGTGGATGAACTTGAGGTCATGCATTGTCAACATGATTTCTGTAGATTGTGGCTTGTCATGTGAAAGTTACTGAGTTTACCTGTGTTATGTGATCGTGAGTGAATAAATTTAATACAATTTTTGCTTGAACAAGGTCAGAAACAATTTTGTTATATTAGTCTCACACCAACTGTCTTTAAGTATACTTCTGAAACCATGTATTTCAATGTTTACTTCCTGGTCTGTGTTCTTTCATTATAGGTGCTTTATAGTAACTCCATTTTTAATTTGTACTGCCAATCATGTTGACAGATCTGCCAGTTATGTTGAAGTTTTCAGAGCTGTCAATGTTTAAAGCTTTTTATTTCCCTCTCCATTACCATCTTCACTCTGGTCAAAAGGTGTATTGGCAAACAAAAACATGGATTGGAACATGGATTGGAACATTGATTAATACAGAAATAAAATTGCACCATGGTCTTTGAACTGTATAATCTTTGTCTTCTCTGATGCATCTTATTCTGCATAATAAATGACAGAAAATGACAAAATATTAAATGATGTAACATGGCTGGCAGCTCTTATCTTGACACAAGGTATGTTCTATTTACTAAAACATTTCACAAATTAATTTGATGGACATGCTGAAACCCACTCAGTTGGTCTGTGAAATTAGGCATTTTTGCTGTTTAATATTCATCAGTCTATAGGACTCTAAATCAACTGACATTTTAAACAAAACAAACAGATGAGAAAATTTAGTTTTACATGTTACATGTGAAAACAGACAAAGTGGTTCTATTAAATGGATGTTTTAATTTATTTGTTTTGTTGTCATTTTCCTCAAATGTGATCGTAATGCATTTCAGTGTAAAAATCATTCCTTACAAAGGTTTACAATAATGTCTAGCAATAATTCCAGAGGAATACAATATTATATTTATTGTCATAACAATGACAATGGGAGACAGTGCTGATGAGATCCTATTGCAAATCAAAGAAAGGCAGTGAGCCATCATCTAGCATTTATTGGCATTTTCTGCATGCATTTTCCTGTAGAACTAATTCTCTTCCAATGGAACAGTCCGTAAGATTAAAAAAAGAAAAAAAAAAGAAAAAGCGATGCAGTGTTAAAAAAAAAAGAAGTGATTTGAGTCTTATGAAGTGCAGGATGTGTTTTGTGTATGTAAAGGTGGCGTATCAGTTCCAGTCACCACTTTTTTCAAAGCACATAGTGTAGGTGCCCTTTTCAGAAATGGTCATACATTCACTGGATGCACATGGCACCCTTGACGGTAACATGACTTACTGAAGATTGCCTTTTCGGTTTGCCTGAAGTGTCCTCACAGTGATTAGCATGTGACTCAGAAAAAAATTTGATGGAAACAAAGTATAGCTTCAGTATAAACAGTCTGGATGCTGTCGTTAACCCACAAAAATCTTCATCGACGGTTTAGGAGAGGAAATCCCTTTAGACCACAGATGCACCCACAGGACGGTAGAACTTTATTTGTACAAGGAAAGCTGGACACATGCAGTCCTCCAGCATCCAAGCCAACCTCGGCACCATGGTATCCTGAGGCTATTCCTGTTTTGCTCTTTCTCCTAAGATCGCTGTTAACCAACATGAGTTCAAAAACATCTTCATTCACAGTTTGGGAAGGGGAATCCCTCAGGTGCACCTGTTGCAAGGTAGAACTTTGTTGTACAAGAAGAAAACTGCACAAGTTACTGTTCTTAATGTCTATATCAGTGTTTGGCACATGTTCTAATGGGCACTGGTAGTGATTCGTGCCAGTCAGAGTCATAATGTGAGCTGTAAAGTGACAGATGTTTCTCTGAGCTCCAAAGAGAGTTTAACCATCTGACGATCTGCAGGGACTCTTTATTGTGGAGATATTGGTTAATGGGTCTCAAGCAGAGGTCTCAAACTCAAACTACCTATGGGCAACTAGCCTGGTAAAGTCCTCCATTTTGGGCCAGTTTTACACGTCTTAAAAGTTTTACGGCCATACATTTGAACTACATAGAGTTATTTAGGCATGGACAGAGCGATACATCTTTTCTTCATAACTAGCATAATGCTCTGCATGTTTAGTGGAGTAAAAATGCCTGGAATTGTATTCTATAACTACTGCAATTTTCTTTTCTGCAACTAGCAGTGTAAGAAAAATCACGAGCTGGCTGTGACAACAATCAGAAATATTTCGATATAAAAAGACTACATAGCTATCAATTTTACATATATGATATTAAAAATATTTATATATATATCAGACAGGCAAAATAAAGTGGCTGGAGTAGCTGTAGTGCATCAAAAATAGAAACTTCTATCCACTGAAGACTTATTGCCACAACAAGTTCTCCCTGTGTAAACCGCTCCATAGTTTGAATCTAGTTTGATGTAGATGCATGTAATTCAAACTTTTCTGACTTTGACTTATTTACTGTAAATGTGCAGTGCAGTGTTTGCTTGTTTTTATTACCTGGGCTACAGTTATTCTTTTACATTCAAGTTTTAGGCCTGTAAAAGCCATGTGGACAATAAGAAATATAAAAAATTAAATTGCAATATATAATATACATTAAATTACAACAATATATAAAATAAAAAATAAACATTATTAATTGAAATAAAAATTAAATCTAACTAGAACAGATTTTATTTTAAAAAAATTAAAATGTAAAAAATTAAAATCTATAAATGGATTTGTGGGCTGGATTTAAGGATAAACTTAACACTTGATGACCCAAATTTGGCTCGTAGATTGATCGTTTGAGACCCCTGCTCTTGAGTTCCACATAAAGACCCAAGTCATTGTTCCAATCCACTTACAGTTGGGAGACGCACAAAAAAAGAAAGAAAATTATGGTAAATGATGGCCTACAGAGCCTCATTGACTGAAAAATATTAGGGAATGAATGTTCTTCCTGGCATCATCGAGTCACTAGAATAAGAATGGGACAAGGTGAGTGTGTGTCAGTGAGAAAACGTGGACATAGAGGTCCTGGCCCGTCGGGTCCAGTTGAGTCCTGAGCTGGTTCCGGTCTCAGCCGGTTCAACAGGCTGTTCCCGCTTTCTGAGTTTGGTGCCGAGCTCAATTAAACACTGATCCCAATCCTCCGGTAACAGCAGCATTAGGAAGCCCAGACAGATGATTAAAACAGCGATGAGCCGCACTGTGTTGAAGTGGATATCACAGGTGTAAAGGTCCACCACTGTAACACCAACAAAACACACATTTAGAGGCATCTATGAAGTTGTAATGACTGTAGACGTGTTCTTATGAAAGGAGTTTACTTTGATGAAAATGAACTCACTTGCATTGACAGGGACACTCAGCACAATGCCAAGTGAAATCAGCGTGGGGTATGTAACGGCAATGCCAAAATTCACCAGAATATTGAATGCTATAGAAGAAGAAATTGATGAACAGTAAACTACATGTCAGTACAATTGTGTGTGTGTGTGTGGTTCCCTTAAGACAGTTATCCTAATTGTTACACATTATATACTTATACTATATATTAACCCTCTACTTATAATGATATACATTTTTTCTGCCAGTCTTTTATTTACCTAGTAAGAGTCCAGCTACTCCACACAGGTAGGCCCAGGGAAGATCAGCTATGGATGTGAAGTACTCAACATGTGTGAAGTACAGTATAACTGGCACAAAGCTCATAAAGACAAAGTTTGCACCTCCGACAATGGTCAGAAACAGAGCCGCCTCTCCAAACTTGGCACTGCCCAAGACAAGCTTGAAAAGCACCTGAGAAAAAAAATTAACAAAAAAGAAGACCAGGTCAGATAAGTTTCTTTCAGTTAATCGGTTAATTTCAGAGAACATTCAATGCTATTCACATTATAATATTATTTTATTTTAGCTATATACAACCCGAATTCCGAAAGTGTTAGGACGTTTTTTAAATTTGAACAAAATGAAAACTAAAAGACTTTCAAATCACATGAGCCAATATTTTATTCACAATAGAACATAGATAACGGAACATAGATAACGGATACATTTTACACTTTTATCCACTAAATGAGCTCATTTCAAATTTGATGCCTGTTACAGGTCTCAAAAAAGTTGGCACAGGGGCAACAAATGGCTGAAAAAGCAAGACATTTTTAAAAGATTCAGCTGGGAGAACATCTAGCAACTAATTAAGTTAATTGATATCAGGTCTGTAACATGATTAGCTATAAAAGGAATGTCTTAGAGAGGCAGAGTCTCTCAGACATAAAGATGGGCAGAGTTGTGAAAGAGTGTGTAAAAAGAGTGTGGAAAAAGATTGTGGAAAACAATGTTCCTCAACGTCAAATTGCAAAGGCTTTGCAAATCTCATCATCTACCATGCATAACATCATCAAAAGTTTCAGAGAAACTGGAGAAATCTCTGTGCGTAAGGGACAAGGCGGAAGACCTTTATTGGATGCCTGTGGTCTTCGGGCCCTCAGACGACACTGCATGACTCATCGGCATGATTGTGTCAATGACTTTACTGAATGGGCCCAGGAATACTTCCAGAAACCACTGTCTGTAAACACAATCCACTGTGCCATCTGCAGATGCCAACTAAAGCTCTATCATGCAAAAAGGAAGCCATGTGTGAACATGGTCCAGAAGTGTCGTCGTGTCCTGTGGGCCAAGGCTCATTTAAAATGGACTGTTTCAAAGCGGAAAAATGTTCTATGGTCAGACGAGTCCAAATTTGACATTCTTGTTGGAAATCACGGACGCCGTGTCCTCCGGGCTAAAGAGGAGGGAGACCTTCCAGCATGTTATCAGGGTTCAGTTCAAAAGCCAGCATCTGTGATGGAATGGGGGTGCATAAGTGCATACGGTATGGGCAGCTTGCATGTTTCGGAAGGAACTATGAATGCTGAAAGGTACGAAAAGGTTTTAGAGCAATATATGCCCCCGTCCAGATGACGTCTATTTCAGGGAAGGCCTTTTGTATTTCAGCAGGACAATGCAAAACCACATACCACAACTCCAGAAACTCATAACCTCGATGCCCAGATGTCTTCAAACTGTTTTGAAAAGAAGAGGAGATGCTACACCATGGTAAACATGCCCCCGTCCCAACTATTTTGAGACCCGTAGCAGGCATCAAATTTTAAATTAGCTCATTTTGTGCATAAAATTTTAAAATTTCTCAGTTTAAACATTTGTTATGTTATCTTTGTTTTATTGTGAATCAAATGATGGCTCGTGTGATTTGAAAATCTTTCAGTTTCCATTTTATTCAAATTTAAAAAACGTCCCAACATTTCCGGAATTGTACACTCATCAGCCACTTTATTAGGTATACCTTTCAACTGATCATTACCACAAACATCTAATCAGCCAATCACATGGCAGCAACTCAATGCATTTAGGCATGTAGACATGGTCTAGGGCTAAGTTATAACTGTCAGTCCATTTTTTGTGTATCCTATTGGAATCTGATCTAAAATTATTGATGTCCACACTGTGAATCGCAACTGTTCAGATCCGATTTGTGTGTCCATGCCACTCTTTCGTTTTCCAGATTATCTGCATTGGTTTCTATGGAAATAACTTAGCATTGGTAGGCATATGCCAAAAACAGCAACAATAACTGCAACACGTAGGGGTTTACAATACTTTATAATGTTTATAATGTCTAGCCACCGTGCTGGACTACTGAGTCTTTTGATGCAGTGGCAGAAATGCAGCAGGCTGGTATGCGTGGCTTTATTCCACGCTGTCGTCTCTGCAGCTTTTAAAAACATTTATATTGTTTTGTTGTTTCGTCTCTGTTATATTGTCATTATATCGTCCAGCACTTTGCAAAAACACAACGTTATTTCTGCCACGACTTTCAGCATGTTTCCCATAACGTTTGGCGGTTATGTTTTACGTGGTGTGAGAAAGTCACGCGAAATCCGATCAGAGCGGACTGAAACAGATTTCCAGAAATGCGCCACATATGAATGTAGCTCGAAACGGATTTGTAAAAAACACATTTCATGTGATTTTTGGCCATTCACACTAGCTAAATCTGTTCAGATTTCAATTGGATATGCACAAAAATTAGATTTAAACTGACAGTCTGAACATAGCCAAGATGATCTGCTGAAGCTGAGCATATTATCAAACAACAAATTGAGCATCACAATGGGGAAAAAAAATGATTTAAGTGACTTTGAAAGTGGCATGGTTGTTGGTGCCAGATGGGCTGGTCTGAGTATTTCAGAAACTGCTGATNCTACACCATGGTAAACATGCCCCCGTCCCAACTATTTTGAGACCCGTAGCAGGCATCAAATTTTAAATTAGCTCATTTTGTGCATAAAATTGTAAAATTTCTCAGTTTAAACATTTGTTATGTTATCTTTGTTTTATTGTGAATCAAATGATGGCTCATGTGATTTGAAAATCTTTCAGTTTCCATTTTATTCAAATTTAAAAAACGTCCCAACATTTCCGGAATTGTCAAACAACAAATTGAGCATCACAATGGGGAAAAAAACTGATTTAAGTGACTAGTCACTAACTGATGTAAGTGGCATGGTTGTTGGTGCCAGACGGGCTGGTCTGAGTATTTCAGAAACTGCTGATCTACTGGGATTTTCACTGACAACCATCTCTATGGTTTACAGAGAATGGTTCGAAAAAGAGAACTTTGTGACATGGCGCATTATCCTGTTGGAAGTAGCCATCAGAAGCAATAATCAGCAACAATACTCAGGTAGGCTGTGGCTCCCTCCACACCATTACACCAACACCAGCCTGAACTATTTATACAAAGCAAAATGGATCCATGCTTTCATGCTTAGGCCTAATTCTGACCCTACCATTTGAATGTTACAGCAGAAATTAAGACCAGGCAACGTATTTCCAATCTTCTATTGTCCAATTTTGGTGAGTCTGTGTGAACTGTAGCCTCAGTTTCCTGTTCTTAGCCTACAGGATTGGCACCTGGTTTAATTTTATGCTGCTGTAGTCCATCTGCTTCAAGGTTCGACGTGTTGTGCTTTCAGAGATGCTCTTCTGCAGACCTCGGTTGTAACGAGTGGTTATTTGAGTTACTGTTGCCTTTCTATCAGCTCGAACCAGATCTGGTCATGTCCTCTGACCTCTGGCATCAAAAAAGTAATTTTCACTCACAGAAATTCTGCTCACTGGATATTTTCTCTTTTTCTGATCATTCTCTGTAAACCCTATAGATGTTTGTGCATGAAAATACCAGTAGATCAGCAGCTTCTGAAATACTCAGACCAGCCCCTCTGGCACCAACAACCATACCACATTCAAAGTCACTTAAATTAGCTTTCTTCCCCATTCTGATGCATAGTTTGAACTTCAGCAGATCGTCTTGACCATTTCTAAATGACTAAATGCATTAAGTTGCTGCAATGTGTTTGGCAGATTACATATTTGATTTAACGAGCAGTTGAACAGATGTACCAAATAAAGTGTGTGTAAAATTAAATACAGTACTGCTGATTCAGTGTTTGTTTAAATAGTTCTATTTAACAAACGTGTTCTCATTGTTTTTGTGCCATGTTTTAACTACAGTATATAATTTGATGAGGTAAAAGACCTCCCCTTTATTTAGTTCCAAAACTTGTAGTGTAGCTAAGTACCAGCATGACTGTATGTAACTACTTTAGCTTGTAGCTTAGCAAACTACAGATTCAAAACAACTTTCCTAACAGTGGACAGGATAAATATAGAAAAGAACATAGTTTTATCTTTCAATTACAAGGGTTTAATGTTGCTGGTTTCTAGCTCATGATGTTTGTATTGATAGCCAACTGATCTAAAACTGATCTTTCTGTCCAGTTCCCTTATTGATCGGTCCTTTTCAGATGACTGCAAGAAAGCACATCGCAAATCAATCAAGACAAACAGATTAGTGAGGTCTTTTTAATTACAGAAAACAAGGCTCTCCCAGGACACGTCACTCTAAAACTATGTAAAGAGGTGCAGTTATTGATAAGTACAGCTTTGATGACACAGAACCAAATAATTTAACTGAAAAACATTTGGTAAATTAGTGTTAAAATACATTAAATGAGCAATAACAAAAGTGTTGACTGTTGAAGTGGGGTTACCTTATAGAGGGCAGAGGCAGATGCAGAGGCCACTACAAATGTTATGCCAATAACAGAGTGACTGTGAAATCCATCAGCGTAAGTCAGCATCACTATTCCAGCGATGGCCAGAATGGCAGCAACAATCTTGTAAAAGAACAAAATAAAGGTCACAGGAATCACAATGTGTTACATCAAACAGCAAAAACATGGTCTGTAGACTACAACATGTATTACAATAGTAAAAACATCTAAATGTTTAGAAAAAGTTAAATATTCTGTGACATTTCCACATATGCACACACACACACACACACGTGTATATATATATATATATATATACATACATACATACAGTGGGTACAGAAAGTATTCAGACCCCCTTACTCTTTGTTATACTGCAGCCATTTGCTAAAATCATTTAAGTTCATTTTTTTTCCTCATTAATGTACACACAGCACCCCATATTGACAGAAAAACACAGAATTGTTGACATTTTTGCAGATTTATTAAAAAAGAAAAACTGAAATATCACATGGTCCTAAGTATTCAGACCCTTTGCTGTGACACTCATATATTTAACTCAGGTGCAGTCCATTTCTTCTGATCATCCTTGAGATGGTTCTACACCTTCATTTGAGTCCTGATTGGACTTGATTAGGAAAGCCACACACCTGTCTATATAAGACCTTACAGCTCACAGTGCATGTCAGAGCAAATGAGAATCATGAGGTCAAAG
>RJVU01065935.1:2751068-2761386 GCA_003731715.1 Anabarilius grahami | reverse complement strand
GGACCATGTGATATTTCAGTTTTTCTTTTTTAATAAATCTGCAAAAATGTCAACAATTCTGTGTTTTTCTGTCAATATGGGGTGCTGTGTGTACATTAATGAGGAAAAAAAATGAACTTAAATGATTTTAGCAAATGGCTGCAATATAACAAAGAGTGAAAAATTTAAGGGTGGTCTGAATACTTTCCGTACCCACTGTATATATATATATATATAAACACTCTTGACATTGTCACTCCTGACATTGTCACTCCTGACATTGTCTTGCCAAAAAATGATGCACCTCTTGATGGAAATAAATGTTATTTCCATCAAGAGGTGCATCAGTTTTTGGTCAAGATCTTATATTCACAATGTAAGAGGTGAACATTCTGTAAAGTCTACTCCAGCACATCCCAAAGACTTTCAATGAAATTAAGGTCAGGACTCAGAGGTGCCAATTCATGTGTGAAAATGATTCTTCATGCTCCCTCCCAACCATTCTTTCACAATTTGAGCCTGATGAATCTTGAAATTGTCATCCTGGAATATGGCCATGATGTGTCTTCCTACATGGTTTTTTAAGAAATGAAAAAGCTACACACTCCATCAATTAGGGTTAGAAAAACTATTGCCAAACATATAACATGCCAGAAACTTTAATAATGATCCAATCATAGACTCTTGAGCATGCATAATGTAATGTAATGCATAAAACAATTGGGTAAGTGATGGGCGAGTGTGATCGATACAGCCACTTAATCAAATCAATTGTGATTTGTGAAAACCAACTGACCAAATGTCTTTCAGAGCAGATCATGTCTTCCAGAGAATATTGATGATTGAAGTATGAACGATGAAGTATGATCCAAACGAATGGATTACCAACAACTTAAACCTTTCTGTGGTTCTTTCTCTTTTTATACACACAAATAGTCAGAATTCAAGGGAGTATGACTCTGGCAATATATCTGATGGAACAGGCCTGCATAATACAGTGTGTGTGTGTGTGTTTACATGCGTGTCCAAATGAAAAATGTTTCCAGAGCGTAACTGAATTGAGTGCAGTACAGAAACATTATGAGGGTGTCAGAAAGACTGATTACTCCCACCCAAAGACTCCCATAACAGCTTCCTGAACAGCTTTTTGTTCTGGTCCAACTATCTCTGTTCTGTTGCCCTTATTTAAAGGATCGTGGTTTTGCATTCCCATGGATATGGCTATATTCATATCACCATCATCTTACCAGGAGAAACAGAGAAATACACATGAGTGTATCTCATGAAACCTGTTAAGAACATTTCCAGGGCATATTTCACCATAAAACTGCAAGCAAGAAACAAGAAATAGATTTAACACAAAGAAAATTAAGATGATTTTAGGACAATTACAAAATGCTTGAATTGAGTTGTTCCACTTGACATGGAATATTGTTTCTTTTTCCAAATCTTCACTCACAACTCTGCCACTTTCGCAGGGGATTATAAATGTTTTTTTTTTTTTTTTTCCTTTTGTTCACTTTTAATTACCACATTCGCATCTTTGATAAGATTGTAGGTCATTTCTACTGGGAGCAGCACATCCCATATCTGAACTGTATCACAAACCATACACTCTTACTGACTAACGTGAGCTCATGTCCCCTCTTTATCATCTAATGTCCTCTAAATGGAACCCACTTAACTAGTACTGCGCCAGGGACGTCCAAACACCCTGACTCACCAAAATCTGCCGAGCACTGCAGTGCCTGGGTGTGCGTGTGTGTGTGTGTGTGTGTGTGAGAGAGAAAGAGAGAGAGGAACAGGAACACAGAGAGACAAAGCAAATGTTACACAGTACTTTGGTTTCTTTGATCTGGTGAAAAAAAAACAGAACAAGGAAATAGAAGAAAGGAGCACAAAGGAAGAAGACAGGAAAAGGTGATTATGAAAGCAAAGTATTGTTCTATGATGGCACTGACTCTGGATTAGACACCAGAAGAGACCCAGAGAAAACAACACCAGTCATCAATCCACAAGCAAACGTTGCCATCCATCCATCCATCCAACCAACTCTTTGAGCAACACTTGCGATCGTTCATTATGAAAAGTGCATGTCAAATTCATATCTAGAACTTTTTCCATCTGTCCAACGAACCATCCATCCACTCACCCTGACGCCCATGAAGCGATCCCGCAGCACGATCCAGGACAGGAGAAAGACGAAGGCTTTGTTACAGCAGAAGAGGGCAGATACATCGGTGCTGTTGATCTTTCTCAGAGCCTGAAGGTACAAGTAGTTTGTCAGAATCCACAGCAGGCCAAAAGGGGCCACTTTAGTGAAAAACACTTTTGCTGTTAGTCCGTCATCCCCGAAGAACCGACAGCACTCTCTAAAATACCACAGACAAAAATAAAACATGAATTTAGTGCCAAAAAAATTACATTTGATTTGCCTTATGTACAATACCTTTTAAAAAGTTTGGGGTGGGTAAGATTTTTTAAATATTTTTATTCAGCAAGGATGCATTACATTGATCAAAACATTTCACATTTATAATGTTACAAAAGATTTATATTTTCTAATCTCTGTTATTTTAAACTTGGATATTTGGATGTCAGGCTCAAAATAAGTACAGGTTTACCTCTCCCTGTCACACAAAACACCCAACAGATAGTTAGACCAATTAAAAAACTTTTAAAGCTATATTGCCTCATTGAAATGTTGAATGTGTCTGTGTGACATGGTCTGATGAGCAAATACACACAATACACACACTTGTTTCTGCAATCTATCTCTAGCCATTCAGAGTTGTCCTCAGTTCACCTCCATGATAGATTTAAAATAATGGACTCTAAATACAATTGAGAGTAAATTACAAAGAAATTACAGAAGCTTTCTTTTAAATTGCTCAGCATTTTATACATTGAAGTGTCATGAATTGCTGTCCTTATGTGATATTTAACTTGTGTGACAATCAGGCAAATTGAGAAGTCCATAGGAAATTGGACAAAAAAATGTCATTCAGGGAAGAGGTCATTCATTTAACTTCATTCACATCACTTTTCAGTGATTTCAGTGACTAAAGTGTCTATTGAAATCTCTATATACAGTATGTGATTCTTCTCTGTGGCTTTTGTCACTGGATTTTGGACATGTTTATTGTTCCTCAAGGGAAGTATTTGTACATTCTCAGAAGTTGCTTATTTTCTTAAGACATTATTATGTCTTTCATTTCGAACATTATTTTGTATATGACTACCCCATGTTTTTAACCCTCATGTGGTGTTCGGGTCATTTTGACCCGGAGAAGATTTTATTTTTCCCGAAAATACTAGTTAATGTTATTGCATTGGACTGAAACTTTGTGACTTTGTTCACACGGGTATAACCACTTCTCAATTTTATTTTGATAATTTTCATACTTTTTTGGGGAAGGTTTTTCACCTTGTCACACTTTTTCACCTTGTCAAAAATGACCAGCTTACAAAAAAAAATGCTAATAAATATCTCATTATGCTACATTATCACCAAATATTGGATTCAATCTTTTTGTCAGCTTGTTTTCTTTCATTTAGGACTGATTTAATTTTTTAAATTTCTTTTTGCATCTGATTAATCATAGGCTTCATTTATCTGAGAGTAAGCACCTCAGATTTTGAATGAAAAAAGTGTTTTTTTTGTGGATAATTTTGTCAATTTTACAAAAAATTTGAATGTGCATTGTTTATCACACTAGTGTGCTTTAATGTTTAAGCAGGAAATTTGTTTTGAAATATTTTTATTTTTATTTATTACAAAAAGGTATAAAATCACACTCGTGGTGTTCCCGGTCAAAAATGACCGGTCTACAAAAATAGCCTTTAAATCACTTGTTATGCTATTTTATCACCAAATATTGGATTCAATCTTTTTGTCAACTTGTTTTCTTTAAATTTGGACAGGTTTTATATTTATTTTTGAAACTGATTAATTGTAGGCCTCATTGATCTGAGCTTATATTGGTCAAAAATGACCGCCCATTGAAAATGAATGGGGAAGTTCAGGAGCGTGTTTATCATGTTCATGTTCACATACACTCACCTAAAGGATTATTAGGAACACCATACTAATACTGTGTTTGACCCCCTTTCGCCTTCAGAACTGCCTTAATTCTACGTGGCATTGATTCAACAAGGTGCTGAAAGCATTCTTTAGAAATGTTGGCCCATATTGATAGGATAGCATCTTGCTGTTGATGGAGATTTGTGGGATGCACATCCAGGGCACGAAGCTCCCGTTCCACCACATCCCAAAGATGTTCTATTGGGTTGAGATCTGGTGACTGTGGGGGCCATTTTAGTACAGTGAACTCATTGTCATGTTCAAGAAACCAATTTGAAATGATTCGAGCTTTGTGACATGGTGCATTATCCTGCTGGAAGTAGCCATCAGAGGATGGGTACATGGTGGTCATAAAGGGATGGACATGGTCAGAAACAATGCTCAGGTAGGCCGTGGCATTTAAACGATGCCCAATTGGCACTAAGGGGCCTAAAGTGTGCCAAGAAAACATCCCCCACACCATTACACCACCACCACCAGCCTGCACAGTGGTAACAAGGCATGATGGATCCATGTTCTCATTCTGTTTACGCCAAATTCTGACTCTACCATCTGAATGTCTCAACAGAAATCGAGACTCATCAGACCAGGCAACATTTTTCCAGTCTTCAACTGTCCAATTTTGGTGAGCTCGTGCAAATTGTAGCCTCTTTTTCCTATTTGTAGTGGAGATGAGTGGTACCCGGTGGGGTCTTCTGCTGTTGTAGCCCATCCGCCTCAAGGTTGTGCGTGTTGTGGCTTCACTAATGCTTTGCTGCATACCTCGATTGTAACGAGTGGTTATTTCAGTCAAAGTTGCTCTTCTATCAGCTTGAATCAGTCAGCCCATTCTCCTCTGACCTCTAACATCAACAAGGCATTTTTGCCCACAGGACTGCCGCATACTGGATGTTTTTCCCTTTTCACACCATTCTTTGTAAACCCTAGAAATGGTTGTGCGTGAAAATCCCAGTAACTGAGCAGATTGTGAAATACTCAGACCGGCCCGTCTGGCACCAACAACCATGCCACGCTCAAAATTGCTTAAATCACCTTTCTTTCCCATTCTGACATTCAGTTTGGAGTTCAGGAGATTGTCTTGACCAGGACCACACCCCTAAATGTATGAAGCAACTGCCATGTGATTGGTTGATTAGATAATTGCATTAATGAGAAATTGAACAGGTGTTCCTAATAATCCTTTAGGTGAGTGTATATACATGCGGACGAGCAAAAATTAAGGCCTCAGACCTCTGCATGTGTGGATACATGCATAATGCATAATCCCCAAAAAACACTTTTTTGGGGGATTTTTCACTCAAAAACTGAGGTACATAAATAAGGCCTACGATTGATCCATTCCAAAAATAAACACAAAACCTGTCCTAACTGAAAGAAAACAAGCTGATAAAAAGATTGAATCCAATATTTGGTGATAAGGTAGCATAATGAGAGATTTATAAGCAATTTTTTGCAGGCCGGTCATTTTTGACCGGGAACACCACGAGTGTGATAAGGTTTTCAACACAGCACAAGGGCTAAATGAGAAATAAATTAAAAAAAAAGCTCTTCCTTTTAGAGTTTTTGAAAGGTATTGTATTTGAAGATTATAATTAATGAACTACTCAATCTGGCTGTATGGCATCTAATGTTTTGTGCAGTGGTGTTGGGAATATTGCCTTTTCACCTATGCACATGCCTCCATCCTTTTAATTACATTGAGGACCACAATGGAAATACACCTTTGGCTTTATTATGTTTGTTTATCCTTTTTTTTAACTGTATGGAAAGAATGTCTTCTTGTCTTGTGAAAAACGAAAAAAAAAAAAAAAAAATGCTTCTTGTCTCGATTACATTTACAGGCTTACTGTCATCTACCTCTGCTTTTAATGGAAGTTATGGGATAGAGTTATGGCTTATTTAATTGCACTGTTATTCTGAAACCAACAAAAGGATGTTGATCCATGAACATATACTTTAAAGGGTATAAAAGGGGTATAGAACGTCATGGCATTGTGTACTACATTGCGGAAGTTAACGCTTTTTGGACGTACGTCGAATGTGTATGGCTGTCGCGCCGGAAGCTCGTTATTTTACTTTATAAAGTTTTAAATAAGGATATTTGTCTTACACAAACGCATCGATTAATTTCAGAAGGCCTTTATTAACCCCTGCCGTTGTATGGATTCATTTTTTATGGGTGGATGCAATTTGTTTTGTATTCAGAATTTGGGCAGCCATTCACTACCATTATAAACCTCAGAGGACTAAGAATATTTTTAAATATATCTCCAATTGTGTTTGTCTCAAAGAAGATAGTCATGTACACCTAGGATGGCTTGAGGGTGAGTAAATCATGGAATAATTTTCATTTATGGGTGAACTATCCCTTTAAGTCACATTGTGCATCAATATGCAGTCAGAGGTCTATTTATTAATTTAAAGCTTGACATTTTCCAGGTACCAAGTCTTTGTAGCGTATCCCAAGTTATGGCTGGCTGACATCACTTTTTCAGGTCAACATATTAAATGACCCACAGAAAGAGAAAATGTCTACAGCAAGAACCTTTATTTTCTATTCTCTATAAGAAGTTAAATGGGTCTCTGGGCTAGATGTCAAAAACCAGCCGATTCTACTATTTTTAATAACATTAGGCTTTGGATAAATGAAGTTGGCTATACTGCATCATTTAATTAATGCATAACTATAAACAAAGGCACTTCATATTAACAAAACAAAAAAGAAATCTCTTCCTGCCCTTTCCCCCCTCCATTTTTACAAAGCCTTTGTACTCCACAGCTGGTGTTTACTCTTCAAATCCTGTACTGCGGTGCTGCTAATATTGTTTTTCCCTGTATGACAAATTGCTTGGGCTTTTCCCTCATTTTACACAAAAGCATTTGCTAAATTATTAATAAAAGAAGCATTTCACCAGAATCTACAGTATATTTCACTTTCCAAACACTCTTTACTTTGGTCTTCCTAGACAGAGCAGAAAGATACTTTCCTTTAACGGGTCGGTTTAAATATGCAATGAGTCTGCTTAGTATTCAGGACATACAAGATCAAAAGACAAATCTGGAGAGGACAAACCATCCATGCATTATGGCATGGAATTTCTTAAGTGTCCCCCTCAACGGAGATCAGGATCAAAAAAGAGGGATTTCATGAAAAAGATTCACCAGGAAAACACAAAATAGTTGAATATTCTTACTGTACTACATTTTAATCTTTCGCTCTGCTCCAGAACCTACACGTGCACGTAAGTTGCACGCATTTTTCCCTGAGAAGTCAGTCCCAGAATGCATTGCTGGATAAACACAATCTCACGGGTCCAGATTCTTACCTGAACCTCTGTTTTGGTGTCTGTCTCTCAGGGCTCTTGCACAGGTGGCCTACGTAATACAGAGGAAAGAATAGGCAGTTCCATGTGGTGGCGAACCATGTGAGAGTGAACGGTGCATCGTACTGCTTGAAGGTCAGCTTGGCCAGCTGGGTGGAGCCTGCCCATGACGAGCACACGCACATCACCATGGCCACACCCCATAATGCTTTTCGCACTTGGACGGCTGTCACTCGCACGCAGCAGCGTAATTTCTGCCTCCCCGTCCCCGACTCCGCCCCTGCTCCGCCCACCATCGCCTGTCCCTCGGTGGTACCCACGACGTTCTCCCTCGGCCGGTCCTCCCCTACAAGCAAACAAAATGACATCAGTTGCTGATTTATGAGCTTTTTTTTTTTCCTTCTTCATTTTTTTATTATGGTTTTGTGCAAACAGTGAAAAAAGACAATCAAATCACTTGACACTAAGAATACTCTCCCTCATATATGAACTGCAGGGTTGCAGTATTGCTACAATCTATGCAGTGAAATGTGACGTTTTCAGTAATGCAGTACAAATGAGGTAATCCGGATGCAGTATTTATGCAGTTTATAACAGCAGTTACTGTTTTTGTAAATTTCCTATTTAACACAGACTCATAAAAAGAGATTTCTCCACATTTTTGGCTCTCATGAAAATGCATAAAACATATACGGAGAATAAAAAAAATTCCATGCGACTTTGCATTTTCCTTTCAGAACTCTTTTCTTTTTATAATATATTAATTTCTTAAATTCCAATTAAATATAATTACAATAAAAAAGGGTTCTATTTAAATAAATTTAAAATGTAATTTATTCCTGTGTGCTGCTTAATATTTTTGAGGAAACCGTGATACCTTTTTTCAGCATTCTTTGATGAATAAAAAGTTTGAAAGAACAGCATTTATTTGAAATAGATCTTTTGCATCATTATTAATGCACTTTTGAACAATTTAATGCATCCTTGCTGAATAAAAGTATTAAAGGGATAGTTCACCCAAAAAATGAAAATTATCCCATGATTTACTCACCCTCAAGCCATCCTAGGTGTATATGACTATCTTCTTTCAGACGAACACAATCGGAGGTATATTTAAANAGCAGAAGCTCAGAGGATAAAGAAAAACAAAACACCGGTCACAAATTTTAGGTCTAAAACGATAATTTTTAAAGAGAAATATCGGAGGAGTTCGATATAAGAGAAGAGGAGCTTAAATTTGTTGAACAGCCCTATTTGTTTAAACCGTGAGAGGCGTCTAAGCTTACAATACTCGAGCATCCTGCATCGCGTCAGAGGATTACTCACTTCTGCGTACGGTCGTCCGCCGGAAGCTAGTTATTTGAATTTATAAAGTTTAAAATATGGATATTTTTCTTACAAAAACACACTGCTTCACTTTATAAGGCCTTTATTAACCCCTGGAGTTGTATGGATTACTTTTTTTATGGATGAATGAATTATTTTTGGCTTCAAAACACGGCTCTCCATTCACAACCATTATAAACCTTGGAGGACTAAGGATACTTTTAAATATACCTCCGATTGTGTTCGTCTGAAAGAAGATAGTCATATACACCTAGGATGGCTTGAGGGTAGAGTAAATCATGGGATAATTTTCATTTTTGGGTGAACTATCCCTTTAATTTACTTACAAGAAAAACACTTACTGACACTTATTTTTGTCAAACATTCCAGTATTACATGAGTTTTTCAGCCATTTAAAAAATCCCTAAGATTACATGAAAAACAGCTTCCAAAAATGTCTCACCAAAGAAATGAAACATCACTTTCTCACCAGTGTTCCCTGAATTTTCAAAGAGGCAATCAATAGCACAGTTTACTCATTCAGCACAGAAACTCTTTCAAAGTGTCAAGGGGAAATGCTTGAAAACCAAGAATACTTAATAATACAGGAACTCTGAATGGAATCTGTCTGGAATCTCTCAAGAAGTGCAGTGCCATTGTTCAGATCAGATAAGCACATCTCAAGCCCACCATCTATTCATAAACACTCTTAATGGCTCTTAATAGCCCTTCATCTATTCACACGCAGAATAAACGAGTGGAGTAATTACTCTCCCTGCGCCTGGTGGAGGATTCAATCTGTTTATCCATAAAGTGAAAAAGGTGCATCCTAAGTGCTGAAGCATCTGGTTACTCTACGAAACACAATAACATTCTTAACAAGGCAATGATAGATGATTTTTAATTTGCAAGGCTGTTCACAAGAAAGTAACCGCTCTGTTTGGAATAGCATACTAACAAACTACCATACTAACTAGATTCCAGTATGTGCATTATACAACAAGCATACAACAAGCTGTACCCCTTTTGAAAGAAGTCTCTTAGGCCCTGTTTACACTTGGTATTTAGATGCATTTTGGTTGATTTGTTCACAAGTAGACTACTTTGGAAGAGTTAGAAAGTGGACAAGCTCAAAACATTTTAGACCATGTTTACACCTGTATTTAGCGTTGTCCATTTGACAGAAACGCATCTTTAATACCAGGTGTAAACAGGGCTATATACTCACCAAGGCTGCATTTATTTGATCAAAAATCAAGTACAGCAAAAACTTTTCTAAAATATCATTATAATTTAAAATAAATGTTTTCTAATTTTCGAATTTATTCTTGTGATGGCAAATCTGAATTTTCAGCATCATTACTCCAGTCTTCAGTGTCACATGATCCTTCAGAAATCATTCTAATTATGCTGATTTGGTGTTTAAGAAACATTTTTCTTATTATCAATGTTGAAAACTGTTGTGCCGCTTAATATTTTCGGAGACTGTGATATATACAGTATATACAGGTCCTTCTCAAAAAATTAGCATATTGTGATAAAGTTCATTATTTTCCATAATGTAATGATAAAAATTAAACTTTCATATATTTTAGATTCATTGCAC
>RJVU01065935.1:2729100-2749709 GCA_003731715.1 Anabarilius grahami | reverse complement strand
TAATGAACTATCACAATATGCTAATTTTTTGAGAAGGACCTGTATATATATATATATATATATATTATATATATGGATTTTTTGATGATTAAAAAAGTTAAAAATCATTTATTTGAAATAGAAATCTTCATTTTCTTTGTGATATTCAATTTAATGTCTCTCTCCATATACAGTGCTCAGCGTAAATGAGTACACCCCCTTTGAAAAGTAACATTTTAAAAAATATCTCAATAAACACAAAAACTATTTCCAAAATGTTGACAAGACTAAGTTTTATATAACATCTGTTTAACTTATAACATGAAAGTAAGGTTAATAATATAACTTAGAGAACAAAATTTTCAGTTTTACTCAAATTAGGGTGATGCAAAAATGAGTACACCCCACTGAAAGTCTCTGGAGCAAAGCTAAATTTTAGACTACAAATGTCTAATTTAACAAGAATTCAACCACAGGTGAGTCTAATTATTCATTACACAGGTGTCCAGCAGACAGTTGACTATAAAAGGGTGTTAAAACCCCTTCCCATTTCATGCTGTCAGCAATGGCACCACATGGAAGAGAAATGTAAGAAATGTAAATGGAAAAGACCTGAGAAAGAAAATAATTTCTTTACACCAGAAAGGTGAAGGCTACAAGAAGATCAGCAAAGCTTTACTTATCAGTCAGAATACTGTAGCAAACGTGGTACAAAAATGTAAAAAAGATGGAACTGCAACTATCTCACAGAGACGTCCAGGTCGTTCACAGAAGTTAACACCTCGACAGGAGCGTCTTCTGATGAGAAGGGTTGAAGAAAATCAGCATGCAAGTTCACTGCAGTTATCTAAAGAAGTAGAAAGCCAAACTGGGGTGACTATTTCCCGTGACACAATACGGCGTACACTGCAGAGGAATGGCATGCATGGGTGCCGTACATGAAAGAAGCCTTTCCTAAAGCCCAAGCACAAAAAAGCCTGCCTAGAGTTTGCCAGAGCCCATGCTGACAAATATGAAGACTACTGGGACTCTATACTCTGGAGTGATGAGATCAAGATAAATGTTTTTGGAACTGATGGCTTCAAAACTGTATACCGTCGCAAAGGTGAGGAATACAAAGAAAAATGCATGGTGCATACAGTGAAACATGGTGGTGGCAGTGTCCTTATGTGGGGCTGCATGAGTGCTGCTGGTGTCGGGGAGCTGCATTTCATTGATGGCATCATGAATTCACAGATGTACTGCTCTATACTGAAAGAGAAGATGCTACCATCACTCTGTGCCCTTGGTCGTCGTACACTTTTCCAACATGACAATGATCCTAAACACACATCTAAGGCCACTGTTGGATTTCTGAAGAACAGGGTGAAAGTGATTCATTGGCTCCTGATCTGAACCCAATCGAACCCCTATGGGGAATTCTGAAGAGACAAGTTGAGCATCACTCTCCATCCAGCATCCAGTCTCTAAAAGAGTTAATTCTTGAAGAATGGAAAAAGATAGATGTTGCAAAATGTCACCCACTTGTTCATTCCATGCCTTGAAGACTTGGTGCTGTCATTAAAAATCATGGAGGCCATACAAAGTACTAGATGTAGTAGTTTTTGTTGTGGGGTGTACTCATTTTTGCATCACCCTAATTTGAGTAAAACTGAAAAATGTGCAATTAACTTTACTTTCATGTTATAAGTTAAACAGATGTTATATAAAACTTAGTCTTGTCAACATTTTGGAAATTGTTTTTGTGTTCATCAAGATATTGTTTAAAATGTTACTTTTCAAAGGGGGTGTACTCATTTAGGCTGAGCACTGTATACTATCTAATATTAATCTATTGGTCCATTATCAGTAGATGATGCTACTTTTCCAGACTTTTCCAGACACATTGCATATCTGAAAGCTTCTATTTCAAATGATAATTTGATATCACAAACTAGCCTGAATCCTAATCTTTACAGCAAGTGATTTAAGTGAAAGATGATTTTCTCTTGAGACCCTCTCATGTACAACAAACAGCCTAGAGAAATTTCACATACAGCATACAATAATACAGCAAAATTCTGTATTCTAGGTATTTTTAGACACACCAGGTTTACTTTTAGAGGTACAGAAGCTGTATGTCCCAAATTCTCTTTAAAGCAGCTTAATTATTTGCTGGCATTATGTAAGATTTTCTGTTTCTGCTGACTCTGAGAGCCCTGAATCCATGATTATACTTTTAGAGTTCACCAGTCCACCCGAACACACTCTTTAGCCTTCATATACCTGCACCCTTTGGGATGTGCATGGAGAAGCTTTCAACATCCAAACAACAACAACACAACAGAATGTTCATCGATAGATCTGTTTCTGTTGACAGAAGTTACAGTTTCCATACAGAAAGAATCAAATTACTCCCAGTCAAATAACACCACCCACAGTGCATGTGTAAACTGAAACTATAGTGTACACTAACCTATATTTACACACACACACACACACACACGGAAGCTGTTGTCAAATCATAGACCACAGCAAATGTGAAATCTATTTTACTTCCAAAGATAGTTCCTTGGTAATTTCAACCTTACATTTGGTCCTAAGTATGCTAAACAAAAGCAATACATTTAAAATTAGAACAGCATTTTTTTTATTTTTTGTGACCATTTTAATTGCAGTCTGAAATCTTACAGAGAACATAAAAAAAAAATGAACAGTGATCTCATACCTTTCATAAGCAGTGCTATTTGATAAGAGTTGCTGCAGGGCACTTTAGCAGCATTTACACTGAGAATAATGTTCACCTGCACGTCGAGTGCAGCTTTGCTTGTCTTTGGAAACAGCAACAACATGCCACATCCACTGACATCTGAAAGGATATACTCAACCAGGAAGAGGAATTTTAAATGGCAAAATCATACAAAAAATGGCAATATGAGTAAGTGCACTGAATCTTAATGGGAAACCCAAAAAAGCCTAAATTTGAAGTCATGATGTGTATTTTTCATGTCAGACGACTCAAGGTATTCAACCTCAAATCTCTTTTAAATGACCCATGAAATGTAAACTGTTCATGGATGTGTGAAGCTACCTTCACAAAACAAAACCTAGCAGTCACTGCACTCTACCAGAACTGCCGCTGTACATGTTTTCAAACCTATGCACCACTTCCCTATCCCCTCATAATGAACTGCCACTACCACTGGGTATTTAACATGTGGGTAATTATCTGAAAGCAGTGAACCTGTGTAGTTACCATGGAGACTGATGATGCGATAGAAATCTTTGGAGACACATGCTCACAAATACAACACACAAGCTCAGCAAAAATCTTTTAGGCATAATTTAATTTAAACCCTAAACCAAACCCTAATCTTACCCTTACCCTAAAGTAAGTACTTAAAGGGTTAGTTCACCCAAAAATGAAAATAATGTCATTTATTACTCACCCTCATGTCGTTCCACACCCGTAAGACCTTCGTTCATCTTCGGAACACAAATTACGATATTTTTGATTAAATCCGATGGCTCAGTGAGGCCTCTATATAGGTCTCTATATAGGCCTCTAATGCCATTGAAAATCTCAAGATCCATAAAGGTACTAAAATCATGTTTAAAACAGTTCATGTGAGTTCAATGGTTCTACCTTGATATTATAAAGCGACAATAATACTTTTTGTGCACCAAAAAAACCCAAAATAACAACTTTTCAACAATATCTCATGATGGCCGATTTCAAAACACTGCTTTGGAGCTTTACGAATCAAATCAGTGGTTCAGAGCGCCAAAGTCACACGATTTCAGCAGTTTAGCCATTTGATAGGAGATCCGAATCACTGATTCATTCCTTTGTAAAAATCAGTTCTCCTCTGGCCAACAGCGAACAGTGCATGATTATGATTCAGGCAGCTTTACAGGTCATAAGTCAGATTGGGATCGCAACTAACTCTCATTAGAGTATTAGTTGAGTATTAGTAGAATGTTAGAGGTAGGGTTAGGGTTTGTAGAATAAGGGGTTAGAGTTAGTAGAATATGCTGCACTTGCAAAGTAACTTATAGTCAGTAGAATGTCTGTTGGGGTGCATCAAAATAAATTGTTAGGAGATATTAAGCAGACAGTTTATTATAACTCTAATGAGAGTTAGTTGACATGTATGTGACTTATAGTTTACAGAAAGTCTAAAGGGGACCATCAAAATAATGTTTTACTGAAATCTTAAAGAAATTTGCACTGTGGAAGAAAGAAGTAAGTAAATAAATAAATAAATAAATGCCCAATATCAAATATAAGAATAATAATAATAATAATAATTATTAGAGAATAAAAAAATAAACATCCCATTTATAATAATAATAATAATTTCATTAACTCTGCCCTGTACCATTAACACACCATCAAAATGATACTGCATGTGGAAAAATAAGTATGTGATTTGGCTGCTAAAAGGAGATGTCAATGAGACTATTTTATCATATTATCATCACCAAATGCAGTTTCTGCAAGGATATTCTGTGTAATTAACAGTGAGAGAAAGTCCTTGACTCTTGACTTCAGAAGGACGTCTTTAGCAGAACTGATGGAGTCTGAATCAGAATGTCACTTACTGCTAATGACTAAGCCTTTGACCTTCATAGCAATTTAAAATGATTAAAAAGGTTCTTATGGAAGCATTCTGATATAATTTCTAACGGATTAAGTGCAGTTAATGGCAATTTCCATTTCCAATTTTCAACATCAGAAAGAGATGATCCAGGAGACCACAAGGAGGTACTGGGAGGACAGTGGAAAATTTAAGATAAAAAGTATGAAAAATAAAGGAAATTTTTCAAGAATCTTGCATTATTACTTAATTTTTCTACTCCTTTCTAAAAACGGGATTATTTAATTCTGTTGAGACCACTGAAATAATTATGACAACAAAAGTATTACACATTTTATTTCATTTTTATTTAATCATTTAATTTAGCAGTATAAATCGACAGTGTAAATTTTGTATGTAGTAGCATAAATTTAACATAAATTGATCACACACAAAAAATCTGCTTTTCAATGCTGGTCCTTCACAAAGAGAATAATCACATTTGGGGGTAGTTGACATCAAAAAGTTTGAAAACGCCATCATTCCTATTTTAAAAGGTACAATATAGTGCAGTCATTGTTGTAAGATAAACCTAGACAGGGTGATCAGGACTCCAATTCGAAGCTAGCACTGCCATTCATTTCTTTTTCCTTTTTTTATGTAGGAACACTTCTGAAGGGTTCTATTTCGAAGGCATCATAGCTTCAAGTAACAGTTCTTCTTTTTGACAGGGAAGATTAAAATCTGTCTGTGCCAGAGGCTTGCTGCTGAATCAGGCTAGTGAGTGTTTCTCACAAAAAGCATTACAAAATGAATTGACGTGTCAAGAGGAGCACAGACAAAGTGCATTGGCAATGAGGGCAGCGGTCAAAGCTCACAGTCACAAAATGCCATGAAAGTTCAGCCTCAAAGACGTGACAGATTTGAATCAGAACCTCTGTGACCCAGACTCAGCAAAAACTGTGACACAGCGAGCTAAAAAAAAAGAAGTGGTAGGGAATGGAATTTGGTAGGTGCTGGTATAATGAGCACACAATCTGAACCCAAAAGCAATGGAAAAATATTAAGATTTAATGAGTCATCTTTCACCCTATTTCCTGCTTTAGCCAAAATACGCCTACAGTCCACAATGGTGAGTCTTAAAAATGCTGGATGAACCATAATGGTAACTGCAGCCATCTTAAGCAAGTCATTAAATCTGATGATTGCTTAGTGTTACTGCCACAAAATATGTGCCTTGTGTAAAAAAACAGATGCACAGGATTTTCCCTAATGATTCCCTATTTTAGGATAGTAATGTGCCCATATACGCTGCTAAACTCATAGTGAATAAGTTATCGTTAAATTCATGCGTCATTTGAAGCGACATATATAACTGACTCTAACACTGTGTCTATACCAGACGCGAGTGGCACAATGCGACACAACAAAAGAAAACAGAGCCCATTATAATCATTACTGTCTACTCTGGATGCGGCGCGGTGTGATACAACACATCCCTGACAGTAAACTGATGTTCCTTCCTATTTCTGACATACTCCAAGCTCCCATGCTACTTCTGATATGAAAAATAAATGGATTTTGAACCTTCGCCTCAGGTGTAGAAACAGTGTAAGGCTACGTCTACATTAATCCGGATAAATTAGAAAATGGCATTTTCATTTCAAAACGCTCTCTGTCCATACCAGCGTTTTCAAGCGTTTTCTCATCAAAAGTTTCTTGTCCATAGTGAAACGCCAGAAAACTATTTAATCATCTTACTGCGAATAAATGATAAAATGTAATAAAAGCTCATTGAGATGATACAGAGAGTTCCTTATGCTATTCTTTTGGCACAATTATTTTATTTGCAAAATAGTGTATGCACGTGACGTCATCGTTGGCCGGACTGACTGCAGTTACGCCCACTGAGTGGCAAAAAGACTGAGTTGCAGCATTGGTTCTCAGCGTGAATGCCGTGAAAAACACACAAAACACATCTAAAACGGGAAAGAGCTTTGCGACTGACTGTACAAAGAAACCTGAGTTATATTTTTACGGACTGCTGAAAGCTAATGGATTGCTACAATTCACAGAAACAACTGGACTCCAGGCAGCGAAACGTGGCAACTTGTGTCAATATGTTGATATTTGAGGTAAAATCATACCCTATATATTGTATTATTATATCTTGTATTTTAGCAGGCCTCCCTCAGTCGTTGCCGACTATGGAAGATAGTCTTGAAGTCATGTTGTCATCTTTAGAACAGCTATGGCTGACGAAGCCAATGCGGGACAGACAGACTCTGCCACAGCGGATGCATGTATGTCTGGCTTTGGTGGTGTCATCGAGAGAGCGACCTTTATGTCTAGTTCTCTTCCCCGAGTCTAAGCTGTTTCTGGAGAACACTTCGCCACCTGTTGTTTTCAGCTGCAATGTCTTCCCAGTTCTCTATATTGATGAGCAGAGCTTTCTTATCATGTTTGCAGACATCCTTATAACGCAGCTGGGGGCGGCCAACAGATCTCTTGCCAGAGGCTAGTTCGCCATACAAGATATCCTTTGGGATACGGCCATCTTCCATCTGGTGCACAAGGCCGCGCCAGCGCATCCTGCGTTGTCTAAGCAGCGTGTGCATGGTGAGAAGACCAGCACGTGCAAGAACCCAAGTGTTGGGTACTTTGTTGCTCCAGTTTAGGCTGAGGATGCGACGAAGGCAACGCAGGTGAAAGCTGTTCAGCCTTCGTTCTTGGTTGGTATACACTCACCTAAAGGATTATTAGGAACACCATACTAATACTGTGTTTGACCCCCTTTCGCCTTCAGAACTGCCTTAATTCTACGTGGCATTGATTCAACAAGGTGCTGAAAGCATTCTTTAGAAATGTTGGCCCATATTGATAGGATAGCATCTTGCAGTTGATGGAGATTTGTGGGATGCACATCCAGGGCACGAAGCTCCCGTTCCACCACATCCCAAAGATGCTCGATTGGGTTGAGATCTGGTGACTGTGGGGGCCATTTTAGTACAGTGAACTCACTGTCATTTTCAAGAAACCAATTTGAAATGATTCAAGCTTTGTGACATGGTGCATTATCCTGCTGGAAGTAGCCATCAGAGGATGGGTACATGGTGGTCATAAAGGGATGGACATGGTCAGAAACAATGCTCAGGTAGGCCGTGGCTTTTAAACGATGGCCAATTGGCACTAAGGGGTCTAAAATGTGCCAAGAAAACATCCCCCACACCATTACACCATGTTCTCATTCTGTTTACGCCAAATTCTGACTCTACCATCTGAATGTCTCAACAGAAATCGAGACTCATCAGACCAGGCAACATTTTTCCAGTCTTCAACTGTCCAATTTTGGTGAGCTCGTGCCAATTGTAGCCTCTTTTTCCTATTTGTAGTGGAGATGAGTGGTACCCGGTGGGGTCTTCTGCTGTTGTAGCCCATCCGCCTCAAGGTTGTGCGTGTTGTGGCTTAACAAATGCTTTGCTGCATACCTCGGTTGTAACGAGTGGTTATTTCAGTCAAAGTTGCTCTTCTATCAGCTTGAATCAGTCGGCCCATTCTCCTCTGACCTCTAGCATCAACAAGGCGTTTTCGCCCACAGGACTGCCGCATACTGGATGTTTTTTCCTTTTCACACCATTCTTTGTAAACCCTAGAAAAGGTTGTGCGTGAAAATCCCAGTAACTGAGCAGATTGTGAAATACTCAGACCGGCCCGTCTGGCACCAACAACCATGCCACGCTCAAAATTGCTTAAATCACCTTTCTTTCCCATTCTGACATTCAGTTTGGAGTTCAGGAGATTGTCTTGACCAGGACCACACCCCTAAATGCATTGAAGCAACTGCCATGTGATTGGTTGATTAGATAATTGCATTAATGATAAATTGAACAGGTGTTCCTAATAATCCTTTAGGTGAGTGTATTTTATCCATGTTTCGCTGCCATACAGTAGAGTGCTGACAATGCAGGAGTTATACACTGCCATTTTGGTAGAGGTTGACAGCTTATTATTCCCCCAGACATGAGTGGTAAGTCGGCCTAGGGTTGTTGCGGCTTTGCAAATATGCTTATTGATCTCGGCGTCAAGAGACAGATTATTGCTGATGGTAGACCCAAGGTATGTACAGTAGCGTGTTTACCCACCACGCAAAGCACGCAATTGCGTGAGGCCCCGCGGGCTTGGGGGCCCCCGCGATTTCTCCCGAGGGGTACCCCGCAGTGGTGTAGTCTATGTGATACGCATATGCTGTATACCCACTAGGAAAGGTAAAGGATTTGCATATACCCGCTTTAAAAAGCGCGAGGATACGGATTTGCCGCTCTATAATGTGCCGTGACAGATCGTAACGCCTCAGTTCTAGAGAAGCGGCAGCCTGACGAGCACGTGAACTGATCCTCTCCTCCAGTTACAGCGCGAAATAAAGAATGAACAACTAAAGGTGTGTTAAAAGATACAGTTCAACTTATCAAAATCCATATCATGTCTCGTGTAATCGCGCCCAATCATTGTTTCATAGGCGGAAAGACGTTAAACGCTGGTAAACAAACAAACGTAACGTCACATTTACCTCAGAACAAACATATTCATCATGACCATAAACTCGTTAGTCAGCTAGAAAAATTAACTCAAGAGGAGCATTTAGCTTAATATATTCACCATATTAGGCTACATATTAATTATATTTTTTAATGATCTTTAACATATAATGCATGTTTGAATAAATCTATCAACTTGACAATCAATTTAAATGTTTATATTTCAAAAAACGAATTGGAGTAGAAATAATTTTTAAGTTTGTACTACCAACTTTATTATTATAAAAATTTCCTTAAGTGTAATTTAAGTTTGTATACAAATAAGTTAATGTTATCCTACAATATTAATGTAGTACCAACTGATGTATATTTTACAGCATTAGTTGATTTCTTTTCTTGAGAAAATTTGCCATGTACTGTAGCCTACCTGATATACAGTATATCCAAAATAACTGATATCGAATCAAATTGCAAGCTTGTGAATCAAAATGAATAACTATGATGACAGACTGGCAGGAAATTATGCAAAACAGAAAACAAAGTGATACAGGGTGATATTGTGACATGATAAGCCTAATTTTTCCATTGTTAATAATAGTGGCAACCTGCACTCTTAAATGTGCATTGAAAATTGCAAGCTGATAAACCCCCGGGAACGCGATCACGGGGCCCCCTCCTGGGGATTTGCTTAGGGCCCCCAATAACCTAAACACGCCACTGGGTATGTAAATTAGTGGACAACATCAAGTACGTGGTTGTCAATGGTAACGACAGGAGGAGTATCCACGTCTTGGCTTAGCACTTTTGTCTTTTGCAGGCTAAATGGTCAGTCCAAAATATTTACATGCTTGGGAAAATCTGTCCATGATGCGCTGAAGTTGTTGTTCCGTATGTGAAGTGATGGCAGAGATATCCTCTTGTATTGACAGCTCATCAATTAAATATTTACCATCTTATATTCTGCATAATTGGATGTAAATAAACACTGATAAAAACTAGTTGTAGGGCTGGACGATATATATAACACTGACATACAGTCAAACAAAAATTCGCTGTTTTCCCTATTAAATCCAGTCAAGCAGCAGGTTAATTTGCCACTCAGTCCGGCTGAGGGTGCGTGTTCCGACGGGAGAATGGTGTCAATGCATACCCTCTATTGCTGGTGCTGGCACTCAATCACCATTTCATGTATGGTCAAACGTAATTGCTCTCATGATTTGCAGCAGGACAAATTTTTGTCATCTTTGCATAAAGGTTGTACAAAGTAACGACTATCTTTAGCAACACTGTGAAAATGAATAGCACATAGCAGGTGCATATACTGGTACAAACATAGATATCTATTGGTACAATATAAGTCACATGACTAAAAATGCGTTATCGTTTTCAAATACCTCCATTCTCTCAGCCCACACTATACAATGTGAAAACAGCATTTTCAAGTTTATCCACTTGGGAAAGCGTCTTCAGAAAGCTCTGTTTAGCAGGACAAAAACACTGTCTGAGTGTGGACAGAAGGCCAAAATGTAGAGAAAAAGATGCAATTTCAAATGAAGACATAGCTTAAATTGCGCACCCACAGCTAGAACCTTTTTCTTGCCCATTTTTATCTATTTTGGAACAAATCTGAGCTCTACGTAGTCTTTGGTTGCTTTCCTCCTCTCTATGTTTGTGTCTGCAGTGCAGATCTCTCTTGCTGCCAGTTTCTTTGTAGTGCCAACTCTGCACAGAGTGCAACCAGCATGAAAGAGGACAGCCTTCTCTCTCACACACGCACTACGGAGCAGGTCCATGTTATTTTGTAATAGCATCATCATAAGCGTGTCTGGGACATCAGTGAGTCAGGCAGACTTCAAACGGTTAGAGATAAAATATGAACGTGTTGCCATCTGCGTGACAGTGGTATAGCTCTGCAATGCAACAATGTCCCATGGATTCGTGAACAGCACGGTATATAGTGGATTTCCCTAGTTGCCTAACACATCCTTGAAGAAATATAGCCTACCATGTTAAATGCAAATTAAGCTCTGCTGAACGAATTAGAGACATGTTGTGTTTTACAATATATTTTAAATTATTTTGCTGGTGATATATTAAACAACACTAAATACTGTGATGATTTTAATGGATTTTTTTTTTTTTCGGCCTTGACACAACAATTAGTTTGATTAATTTCCATTAATCAGTTCAGTGAATCATTTGAAAACTTTGATTCAATGATTAGTTTAAGTTCAACTCAACAATGTTCAGCTGTATTTTTACTGGATTTCTTTTGCTGGTCTGAAATGATGAATGTTGAAATGATGGTTCCTCTGAAAACAGTATTTCAAGTTATTTTTGAGCAAATACATATGTACTGAATATCGGCAAATGGTTGAAAAAAATATGGAGACATTTGTTCTTTAGCTATTTCATACAAAAATACATATACTACCATTTAAAATGTATATTTTTTAAAGAAATATATACTTTTATTCAGCCAAAAGTGAGAGTAAAGACATTTATAATGTTACAAAAGAATTCTATTCCAAATAAATGCTGTTCTTTTGAACTTTCTATTTATCAAAGAATCCTGAAACAAGACAAAAATATTAAGCGGTTTTCAACATTAATAATAACAAGAAGTTTGGTAACACTTTACTTAACGCTTTTATGTATAATGCATTATAAAGGTATTCATAATGTACGTTATAATGCATAACATCTTTTTATAAATAATTATAGCCAAAGTTAAAATGCATTATAATATTTGCAGATTCTTTGTTACATCTGAAATTGGTTGTTTGTCATGTGTTTTAATAATAGATCAGTATTATAATGTATTATAACTGTGGTTACAATTATTCATAAAATCATACAATGCATTATAAGGTGCATTACAAGGCATAATTAATGCCTTGTAATATATATAAAGGCTTTAAGTAAAGTGTTAAAGCCTTTATATACAGGATCATGTGACACTGAAGACTGGAGCAATGATGCTGAAAATTCAGCTTTGCCATCACGGGAATAACATTACATTTTAAAATATATTAAAATAGAAAACAGTTATTTTAAATTGTAATAATATTTCACAATATCACAGTTTTAATGTATTTTTGATCAAATAAATGCATCCTGTGTGAGCAGAAGACTTTTAAAAACATTTAAAAATCTTATCAGCCTCATTTTGAACGACAGTGTACAAATATATTTGGTAATCAACATGTCACAGATGCTTAACCTGCATTTTACTTAAAATATATCTTTAATTTTCAAATTATTTTTTGATCATTAATTAATATCTTTTTCTACATTATACAACAAAACGTAAGGGCTAAATTACATATATTAGTAGCTTGGTGTAAGTTTCTGCATTCCAGTCGTCCAGCTGCCAAGAGTGGCAGATGCTTTGCTGTAGCATGATAATGGCCCTCATAAATGACTATTTATTTATGCTGACACCACCCATATGTTTTCAAACTCATCGCTTATGGTCCGCAGTGGGGCTGTTCCAGGTTTAAAAAGTAAGAAGACAATCTCTCCATATGCAATTAAAGAAAAAACATTATTCCGCATCATATTACAAGACACAGCTTGAAGACAAACTCACTTAAACATGTTATGTCCAAACATCCTCATCATTGTCAGACCATATCTATCTATATGCAAAAAACGTAATTTTATTTTGATATTTACCTATCAAATGCATTCTGAGCTGGTGGTTTTATTTTTTTATTTTTTTCAGCATCTGATGGGCAGCATCAGTCTGAGGATACTGCTGCTGGAAAATACAGAACAAACAAGTACTGACCGGATGTTTGTGTGTGTGTCAGTAGAAGTCTATGAAAACAAGTGGCTGTGTACTGTGTGTATTTTGGTGCAGCAGGTCAGTGAACCCTGAAGTGTCCAGCCAGAAGAACAGATGCCCGGGATGTCACACTCTGTTGTGACCCTGCTCACGGCTCACGGACTTGACAGAGAAAAGCATATCCCTGCCAGTCATCCACTGTGTGTATGTGTATGTGTGTATATATATATGGCTGTGTACTGCAGTATTGAGCATCAGAGACATTTAAGTGGATTGTTGATTAAATTTAATCTTTTCTGTTTGTCAAAAACAAAACATTTTTATGGATTCATTCAGTGACTAAACTGAACAGAGTCCATCTGCCCCTCTATCTCCTTCTCCGCAACAGCCTATAGATCCTGCAGAAGAAAGACTGCAGTTTAACAGACTGGAGTCACGCCAGAGTTCCTGCTCTAGATCAATACATAATAAATAGACTGTAAGTCCCCTGCTGAATCTAATTGATGAGCTAGCGCTGCAGGTGTCTCCCCAAACAGAGCTTTCCACACAAATATACTGACAGTGTGAAGTGCCCAAGTAATCTGACAGTTAACTTGCAGCCTTCGACTTAAGTATACAACACTCTAATCCAGCTCAGTCTGCAAACGCTGAGACAAGTGTGCCAAAACTCATCAATAAAATGCTCCAAAACATTTCTGTTACGTCTGGTCAGACGAAAAAGATGATGTGAGGCACAGTGGATCTAAATGCAGCATCACTTTATTAAACAAAATACCTCAAATGAGAGTCAATGTAACAGTGTGCAAGGCACAGACATCACCAGGCAATGAACAACTGAAAATCAGGGTAACAAGCTACACTCTAAAAAATGCTGGGTTAAAAACAACCCAAGTTGGGTTGAAAATGGACAAACCCAGCGATTGGGTTGTTTTGACCCAGCAGTTGGGTTAAATGTTTGCCCAACCTGCTGGGTAGTTTTATTTAACCCAACAATTGTTTACAAATTACTATATGTCTGGCTTAAAATGAACCCAAAATAGGTTGGAAATTAAAAATCAGACTCATAATTACTAGAGGCAACAATAATAATCAAAAAGATGAGCATTTATTAATAAGCAATTTAATAAATGTTTATTGTTTAAATATTATTCAAAAAAAGTATTAATAAATGTTTGTTTATTAAACATATTAATAAATGTTAATTTCCAACATATTTTGGGTTCATTTTAAGCAAGAAATACAGTAATTTTTAAACAATATTTGGGTTAAATAAAACTACCCAGCAGGTTGGGCAAACATTTAACCCAGCCGCTGGGTTAAAACAACCCAATCGCTGGGTTTGTCCATTTTCAACCCAACTTGGGTTGTTTTTAACCCAGCATTTTTTAGAGTGTAATGAATTAAAAGGAAACAGATGTGAGTAACTAATCAAAAACCATGGTATCCGATGATGAGTAAGAAAATAGGAACAAATGAATCGGAGAACAATGCAAAACAAACTAAAAGTCCATGAAAATGAAACCAAGTCTACACGAGACAATTTCTGCCTTGCTAGATGCACTTCATGAGAATTAATTTGTCGAACAAGAAATAAATATTGACAAAAACAATGACAAACATAATTCCTTGTGTGAACAAAACAAAACAAGGCATTTTGTATTTTTATTAAGGAATTAAAAAAATAGAAATTGGAAAAGTACGCTAAAAAAAAGAACTTTCACTGTTGTTAATTTCACTTAAACCATCCTTGTTCACATTACTTAAAAAAACTCATGTAACTACATTAACTTAATTTAACGGAGTTGTTTCTACTAAAAATTTGTATTTGTCAGCCTTACTTAATATGTGTTTGTTCAGTCAACTTAACATTGCTAAGTGAAACGCACACACTAATGTTGACAAATTTAACTGGGCAGTGGATCTGTAGTTCCCAGCATGCTTTGCAAGGGACTGCATTGGGAGAGTAAATTTAGGGATTAAAGTGTTATATTCTGTGTTTTTCAGTAAAGGGAAAGGTGTTGTTAGTTTATGTTAGTGTTTAATGTTCAGTTATGTTGGACATTTAGAGGAGTTTCTGTAATGTTTTTGAATTTTGTGGTTACCATTATGCAGAAGAGTGGCGCCTGTGTTTAGACTTTGTGCACTCAGATACGCATGTTTATAGGATGGAATTTCTGCTCTCAATTCAATTGAGTTTGTTCAATGAGTTATTTTTTTGAGTGTATGTTGTAGAACAAATAGTTATTAAGGTAAATTAAGTCAAAAAATTTGGTCACCTTATGTAATAAACATAACATTATTAAGTAAACTGCACATATAAATATTATGTAACAGTGAGAAATTCAAATGATTTGTTATTTGTACAAATTACTCACTATAGTTGCATGGAACCACTTGACACTGTTTTTTAAGTAATTCTAACAATTTTTTTGAGTGCGCAATAATGGCAGTAAATGGGCTCGTTCAAATACACGAATACACAAAGATTCATTCAGGAACGCAACAAGTGACAAGTGAGTAACTGAATCAGTCACTGAACAGATTCGCTCAAAAACACATGAATCATTCATGAACGATTCACCACTACTGCGTGTACAGATGTGCAACAGTAATTCTGCTGACAGAACTGTTTTATACTGTATTTGTATTAAAATGACAATTATGTAATTTATTACTCAGCCTCATGTTGTTCCACACCGTAAGACCTTCTTCATCTTCGGAACACAAATTAAGATATTTTTGATAAAATCCGATGGCTCAGTGAGGCCTGCATCGCCAGCAATAACACTCCCTTTTTCAATGCCCATAAAGCTACTAAAAACATATTTAAAACAGTTCATGTGACTACAGTGGTTCAACTTGAATATTATAAAGGGACGAGAATACTTTTTGTGCGTCAACAAAAAAAACATTATGACTTTATTACACAATATCTAGTGATGGGCGATTTCAAAACACTGCTTCATGAAGCTTCGAAGCTTAACAAATCTTTTGTTTTGAATTAGTGTATCAAACTGCCAAAGTCACGTGAACTATTGAAGTTTCAAAACACTTATGACATAACGAAGCCTCGTTTACTGAAATCATGTGATTTTGGCGCTCTGAATCACTGATTCGAAACAAATGATTTGTAAAGCTTCAAAGCTTCATGAGGCAGTGTTTTGAAATCGCCCATCACTGTGGAATAAAGTCGCTATTTTGTTATTTTTGGCGCACAAAATGTATTCTCTTTGCTTTATAATATCAAAGTTGAACCACTGTAGTCACATTAACTGTTTTAAATATGTTTTTAGTAGCTTTCTGGGCATTGAAAAAGGGAGTGTAATTGCTGCTGATGCAGGCCTCACTGAGCCATCGGATTTTATCAAAAATATCTTAATTTGTGTTCCGAAGATGAACAAAGATCTTACGGGTGTGGAACGACATGAGGGTGAGTAATTAATGACAGAATTATTAATTATCTGCAGACAATGTACATTTTATATATGTATATGCAAAGTTCTGTCATGAAACTCTAGATGCGCAGGCTAATAGGTCCTTAACTCAACCTACTCGTAATCACATCATTATCTATAGGACACAGATGATTTGTTCCTGCTATATCAGTAGCCAATGAGCTCACATGCTTAATCTTCAAATACATGAGTAGCATTTGCCTTAGCAGTGCAGCGCACTTTCAGAAACCCTCCACCTTCCCCAGCTCCACCTGTATAGATCTGCTACGGGTAATTCATGTATGCTATATTGTACAGCAGCAGCACTTGCTCATAGCAGTGTGTGTATGTATTGGCAGTAGCAAGTCCTGTACTTGCTCTGCAGCAGCTATAATCAACAGCAGCAGCAATAAAAGCCGCAGCAGCGTAGCAGATCTATTCCGCCAAGACCAAACATATCAACATTGTCTTACCCATTACCATGCCAAACACTCTGAGAGTTCTCATGACAGAAATAAAGTTTTTAAATGTATACATACACATACCTTGCTCCGGTGGAATAAATCATATGCCTGATCATAATCAGAGACTTGCTACTGCCAATACATACATGATGCTGCTGTGATCATGTAAGACATGCTGCTGATGCACAAATAGCCTGCATGGAATTGCCCATAGCAGATCTATACAAGTGGAGCTGGGGAAGGTGGAGGGTTTTTGAAAATGTGTTGCAAACTACTACAGAAAACACCAAGTATTTGAACGTTGAGTAGAGAACTTATTGGCTGCTGATGCCACAGAAACCAATCAGCTGCATCATGTAGAGAGCGTTGTGATTGCTAGCAGAATAAGTTAAGTACATATCAGCTTACACCATCAAGAGTTTCATGTCGGAAATTTGTATTAATATATTAATATAATAATATAAAAAGTCAAGACTTCCTGAATATCTTTGTCTTGTAATCCAAACAAGAAAATGTATATGTGTGCTTTTATGAGATTTCTCCACCCACTAGTGAGCTGAACAAGAGAAAAAGTACCCGTTTCCACTTACGGAAAATGACTCTTAGTCTGGATTACATGCATCCAAACACAAATGTATCACAAGCAACATGCAAAAGTTATATTTAGACCAAAGCTCTGAATCAAACTGATTGATGTCAGACAGAAAAAAAAAAAAAAACTCACAGCAGCATAGATGTTTTGTGCCACAGCTGACTGGTGAAATATATTTGATTAAAACGCTTCAATTAAACAGTTGGGTATGTACCAACCCCCACCCACCCCCCAAAAAACAACTTAATTCGGCCCGCTGGCTTCCAAACAGGGACGCAAAGTTCTTACGAAATCCAAGATGTATACAGAAAGAGTTTGGCAGTGAAGGCGTGTGAGTCATATCAGTGTAATGACTCACTGCAGGTTTATTACAGCCTCTTACTTCTGCCACCCTGCATTAGATTTACCACCTGATGGAGGAATGGCTTGGGTTTACAGATTCCTCTGGCTTAAAGTGTGAGCTGAAATGAATCTCAGCACTTATAATTAGGCTGATAACTAAACACTGTGTAACTCCATAACACTGGATGCGTGGCAATGTGATTGTTTAACAAGTATGCATGACGTCCGATTTGCGAACAAATGACTTTAAATGCCAGTAATTTTTGGTTATGTTTGTATAATGAACCGTTAACTGTTACTATTAACTGGCAGGTTGTTCAAAACAATGTGTAAATGAAGATACATATTCACAATATCCACAGTTTTTGTTGTACAAATTAACAATGGTTGCACGAATAAATAAAATATTGTTGGTTATTGTTGAACATGTAAGGGGTTTGGCCAAATGTCAATATTGGGCGAGCAACAAATAGCCCCACCCTCAAACTCACGCCATTTGTTGCCAATATAATAATGCCACAGCATTTACACTTTTTGCGGAAATCAATCTGAAAATGGTTTAACTGAAGTTGTCTTTGCACAGTTTTAAGCTGGGATATGGGTCAGTGTTAAAAATGACTAATTTTACCTTTGCTGTATTTTCTGTAGCTCACCTCAAAGAAAGCCCACAAGGCTCACCAGATCTCTGAACTGCCAACATAAAGCTTTTAGTAATCATAGAAGCTGCCAGAATTTGGCTGCAGGCAGGCTTACACCACTGCAACAGTATGAGTAGACCCTTGGGTCTGAGCTAGAGCTGAAACCAAAGATCATTGAGTGTTCAACATCCCACCTCATTCACTATATTACACATAAACATACTCTAGAGTATAGCAGCTTCCGCTGCTTCTGCCTCAACATTTGGACCAGACTGCAGATAAAGAGTCCATATAAAAGCACAAATATGCGTACAAAGAAATCAATTAGAATATCAAAAGGAGAAGCGATTACCAATAACCACTGTGTTGATTTGTCTCAGAAGCATGAGTTCATCAGTGACTCAGAGTCAATTTGTAGTCCATTTCTTCAGCTGGTGCTGGTCATCACATCAGATTGGACATCTGGGGAAGACGGTTACTCATACTATGAAATGTGCATAAATGAGATGTCAAGGTATGACAAAGCTGCAAAGTTCTGAGTGTAACCTTCACAAAACCTGCTGATATTTCTGTCTATGGTCATACAAGTTTGATACAGACCACAAAACCAGAGGAAAATGTGAACTGTGAAGAGTACCTGTCTTCTGTCCTGCTTTCTATTAAAGCTAAAAAAATCCATGCTTTGTAGGCATCTAGAAAATGCAAGCTAATGCAACAGAAGACTTAATAAAAATAATGGTGTTGAGCACACATGCACACAACGACTCAGTTTCTGGGGAAAGAGCATGTACAGGATTCACTTCATACATCACAGGAATGGGAAAGTATGGGACATGTAATCAGCCTGATGTACCAAGCAGCTCATTGCTCACATTTGTAGTGCCATGAAATCAGGACAACACTAAATCTAATCAATAATATCAATAATGAACAGAAATGCTACTATTTTAAAATTGTAAGTGATAAATAAAAGTAAAATTTACAATATTATTATTCATGTTAAAAATAGTCACCAAAATGTGTCAGGATATAGTTTCTGGCAGCTGTATATTAACGACTGAGTGCTAATATATATATCAAGTAAAACATAATCTGCAGTTTTCCAATAATTTAACTGTTTCAGCCAATGAGAGAAAGCCAACAGCTTTAAGTGTGTGAAGTTTCTGTCTGCAATAACAAGCAGATGCACTTTTTTTGCATTCCTTCTGAACTGAAGGAATGACTCTTTTGATGAAAATAACAGATAATCACCCTATCTTCCTCTCTCAAACCCATGTCAAAATTCATAATCAGAATTCCTATAGATATAATCAGATTAGAATTGTTACCTAAGTATGACAAAAATTCCATAGGCATGTCTTTAGGATTTGAATGAATATAGATGTTTTGGGATTTGATATTCGAACCATGAATAGCGCAGAGAACAGCCAAACATCTGCACTGTGATGCGTAAAGCCAAAGGAGACATTAGGTGTTTCTCCGTAAAATTAGGTTCTTTAGCTGATGCACTACAGTTCGATTTAAATGACAAAGACTATAGAATCAGAGCACACTGAACTGCGCGTTAAGACATGTAAGAAAGCAGCAGTACAGAATGAGGTTAAATCGCGAATCGTGTTGCGGACGGAGCCCGTTACGCACGTACCTCTCACTTTGGTCAGGGTGAGCACCGGACTGTTACAGGCGGACAGCGGCGCGACCCGGGCCGAATGTTTCTTCATATTGACGAGCTCGGACGGACGGAGCTCAAGCCGCATCGACTACATCCCTAAAGCTGATTGTGTCCGAACTGCTCTCGATGCCTCGTGCGCCTCCTCTACCCCTGATCTCTGCTCTCCCCTCCCACTAAACACTCTGCGGTATACTCCTGCATGCTCCACGCGGGACAGTCACGGTGCTGCAGTTCATTTGTTTTGACATATAGAGATTTGCACCGGAGTTTTAACAGCTAAGTTATAAATCCCCCTGCAATGATGTTGATTCTGCCAGATGCGTCGCTGCACTCCAACATGTTAGCCTTCTTTATCTTTACTAATGTAAATTTGAGATCAGTCATGTAGTTTAACCACGAGAAAGAGAACTAAAATTATATATACATTTTTTTAGACAGCCTAACACAGCAAATACATGAACCCTTATATGGAGAGGAATCTAAAACTAGATACTTAGGAAAATATATTTTTTTAAATAAAATTTCAACTTAAATAATAATAATTAATAATTAAATAATAATCAATGACAATATGAAAGAAAATAACATCAACATCATTAAATAC
>RJVU01065935.1:2713038-2726293 GCA_003731715.1 Anabarilius grahami | reverse complement strand
AGCTGTATGCCAAAATCATCAGTATTAAAACAATAAAAGACCTGAAATATTTCAGTTGGTGTGCAATGAATCTAAAATATATGAAAGTTTAATTTTTATCATTACATTATGGAAAATAATGAACTTTATCACAATATGCTAATTTTTTGAGAAGGACCTGTATATATATATATATATAATTCTTTAACTAATTAATTGAGGTCACAAGAAATGCATATAGGAGAGTGTGTCTTTTTGGTTACTTTGTACTTCATTCATTCATTCTTTGAGTATCAAAGATATTAGCAACTTTTACTGTCTACTTGACTACATGTACTCTTTACTCCAATAAATTTGTGATGATTAATGCAATTACTCGTTACATTTTGCATGGTACCTAACTTATTTTGCAGCAGTTGATTTCTGCTACAAAAGAAGTGATATCGCCATCTACAGGGCATTGAGTATACTGTATCTTTTGTTTTGCCCTCACCCAAACTTGTCAACAAGGCTACTTTAGTGCATTAGCAGGTAGTTGCTGAATCGCAGGTGCTTCATATATGAGATGAGGACTGGGTTGGGAATACAGTTCATTTAACATGTGCTGACCTTTTGTGACAAAGTTATAACCTAAACATTTTCAATGAAAAAAACCCCACATCTGTGCAGATATAATTGTGGCAACCTGCACAAACTGGAAAAAAAAAGTTGACCCTTGGTAGAATGACAGGTATATATTTTATATTTTTTATAGCCTCACTGGTTCAGTAGATCTTCCGAGCTGTGTTTGAAACACTGTAGAGGGACAACAACAGGACACAGGAAATTCTCATTCAAACTTACAGCACTGGGGAGAGAAAAAGATCAGGAGAGAATTTGCGAGTGTTCCATTCCTCCTGTGAGAAATGATTGACCTACCAGAGCCCTAAAAGAAGATTTAAACTTCGAATTTAGCATTTCAAACTTACAGCACTGCGGAGAGAAAGAGATCAGTACAGAGTGTGTGTGTGTTCCCTTCCTCCTGTGAGACATTATTCACCTTCCAGAACCCTAAAAGAAGATTTAATCCAGACTTTAACTAGGACGAGAGACTCCTCCAAGACTCTAACCTTATCATTTACCTTCCTCCTGTTTTATTTACTGGATTCCTGAACATTTTCCACCCCTGTTTTCCTCACAGCTAGGCATGTGTTTAAAGTTGAATGTCTACACATGATTTAAAATGAACATGGAATATCATGACAGAAACCAGAGCAGGATCTCTAGAGTGGAATATATACCGGTGATCCATCATGAGTCACAAAGGTCACGCGTCACTTTGGCCTCCACGTTAAAAATACTGCAGATAGCGCCATGGAAGGGAGATTTTATGAGGCACTCCGATTTTGACATTCTGCAATAAATTTTTTTTTCTCTGACTATCATGATATGGTATTGACATTGTGTCAGAGTTCAGTGCATTAGAGACATGGCCTTAAAGGTGAAGCGTGTAATTTCTGCACTATTGTACACAAACAGAATAATAAAAGAACTTAAAAAAATAAATAAAGATGATTTAACCTAACTTTCAGCCCCAGTCAGATCAGTGAATTAAAAGACATATGCCTGATGAAGGCTTATTGGCCGCACCGCGTTGGTGTGCGGTTGTTACCTGTTTTTAAATACCTAAGCCATGATTAGATAAAGCCTTTTTATATTTTTCCTAAAAAAATCCCTGAGTGTCTTGGCTTGATATGTTTTTAAATAAAAGAGATAGTTTGATGCCACATTGGTGCTTCGACACTTCATCTTCAAGATGGTCAAGCTGGTTTTTGGAACACAGAAGCTGGTTTTGCTGGTCCATATGAGTTTATAAGCTCTAAGGGAAAAAATGGTTCTTTTAAGAACTGTTGCCTGAAAGGTTCTTTGGGGAGCCAAAAATGGTTCTTCTATGGCAGTGGCTCACAAACCTCCCCTGGACCCCCAGCACTGCACATTTTGGATGTCTCTCTCATCTTACACACCTGATTCAACTCATTAGCACATTAGAGACTGCAAGACCTGAAGTAGGTGTATCAGATAAGGGTGACATACAAAATGTGCAGTGCTGGGGGTCCTTCAGGACAGGTTTGGAAACCACTATTGTATGGCATCACTGTGGAAATCCCCTTTTGGAATCTTTTTTAACCAGTTTGATCAAAATGTTTGAAACTAGGTCCACCAGCTGTAAGCCCAGTTACACAACTGTCTGGACCAGTTTGTACCAGTTAATGACCATAAATGATCAGCTTAAAAATAAGCTAGAAATCATTTGATAGGTTGATGAGTGTAAGGTGAGATGAGGGTTTACGGAGACATGTAGTGACGGCATCAGTATTTCCACCTTCGTTCCAGCTACTTGTGAAGATTCATCACTGCATTTATCTAAATATGCACATTTGCTTGCAGTAGTTCATCTCTACAATGCTTGACAATTAATCACAAACCATTTAGACATGTTTTGTAATGTATGCATCAATATGTAAAAATTGACAATAATTTTAATAAATTAACATTATATACCCATGTGAAATGATAAATGTAATTAAAAAATTATTTACGACTATTTATATATTTTAAAAAAACATTAGTACATCAGTAAAAATAAGTTGATTAAAGGAAAATAACATTCTCAATACTGCGTCATGACGTTGATATATGGGAACATTAATACCCACTTCGCTATGCTGAACAAGTGCCTGCTTCACTAAGCTGTGAAGATATGCACAGTCATAGTGAGCTAGCACTAAAAATTCAAAGGACTTAAACCAAAAAAAAAAGAAAATAAATGTAAATAGACTGGGCAATACCCATGGAAATGAATCAACACTGAACTTACTTAAGCTGGACAATGACAGTATTTTCTTCTAGAGAAATGTACAGCCAAAATAAACTATGTTGCATTATTTTTCTGTTATCACTGTAAAACTGCTTTGAAAATCTGTACTGTAAAAAGCACTATATAAATAAAGGTAACTTGACTTGACCTGTACCAGCCCATTCATGTGTGACTACAGGGGAGGCACATTGATAAAGATGGCGTACCCATTAGCCATACAGAGCTGAGTATACAGGAAGCACGTAATTGCTTCCTCCGTACTCCAAGTACCGGAGAGGGCGACAAGCGTGGAGGTAGGATGCATAATCACCTCACTGAGGGAGCGTAACGCCCAGCTCTAAGTGATCAGTGTACCAAAGGGACCAGAGAGACCTTCGGGTAGCCTGGGGTTGAGAAGCAACACAAGGAGCATAATCCTGTTCCAACACCAATATGAAAACTGGGGAGAGAGTGGAAGTATCTCGATTGTAAAGCTTAAACTCCAGGGCCATGGAGGTGAAATAGAAGAGGGAGTCGGGCGTGAGCGTTCTGGTAATGCCCACTCTCATCTTTTGTACAGCCTATTCATATGCTGATTACCTGGGGAAGCAGCAGGTAAAAGAGTGGGACATGAATGCAGTAATGCCAGGACTCCAGACTGCGACCAAATGGTCGCATTTTGCGACCTTTTTTCCTGCACCGGTGCGACCACCACATTGCACAACTGATAAGAACTGCCATTTCTGTTTCATATGAAAAACATCAAACTAAACGAAAGTGAAATGAAACAGCGCTATTTGTTTGAGCAGTGCAGCACAGATTGTTTATCAGCTCACAACAGTAACAGACAGTGCAAGCTCAGAACAGGTTTACACGTGCCAATCTCGATCACATGACACCGTTACTACACAGCGCTGTGAGATCTAGTGGGAAGCATTCAAATTCAGCACAGAATTCTCTGCTTTAAACCACAGATATCAGCTCAAATAGCACTAATGAGGAAACTAGAAGAAATATTGGGCCATTATGGTCTCTACTACCTCAGCAGAGAGACCTGCATTTAGGAACTGATCCCCCTCAGGGGCCAGACTCACAGTTTCCACATCTATGGCCGAGGGTGAAATATCGAGCTCCCGGCTTGTGTTAGGAGGACCCACCCGACAGGAATCTCCCACAGGGGGGCATCTAGGAGGGCTACCAGGTCTGAAACTAAACTCAGTCCGGCCAGAACAGGGCTACCAGAAGAGGACACACCCCGTCCTGGCAAACTTTTTCTAGAACTTCCGGGAGCAGAGTGATTGGGGTACATAGCGTCCAGTCCCAAAGGAGCTGGAGGAGTGAGGGAGAACCAAAGGGGACAATGAGAGTTCTCTTGTGTTAGATCTATGACCGCCTGGCTGAATTTCCTCCATTCCCCAGGCCTCAGCCCCTGTCTCGACAGTACACCTGCTCCCAAATTCAGGTCCCCAGGGATGTACATTGCTCTCAGAGAGAGCATATTCCCCTGGGACAATAGAAGAATCTGATGCGCCAGTCTGCACAGAGGGCACAGACACAGATCCCCCTGATGATTTATGTATGAGACCACGGATGTATTGCTGGTTCGAAATGCCTTAGAGCTTGCAATACTGCCAAGGCAGTTTATTTGCCAAGAAAGATGATGTTCATTCCACCGACCTTGGGTTGAGTGGTCTTCCATGACCGCACCCCACACTTTGCTCTTTGTATTGAGCCTAAACCCCATGCACTTCATGTGGTCAAGCATGACATCTCAATGTCCTGCCACCATCTCTTGGGACTGAGCTAATACCAGCCAGTCTTCTATATAGTTGAGAACTTGTATGGCCTGAAGTCTAAGGGGCACTAGGGATGTATCCATGCATTCTGTGAAAGTGCGTAGGGAGAGTGCTTGGCCAAACGGAAGAACCTGATATCGGCTTTGCTCCCGAAAGCGAACCTCAGGATCTTCCAGTGTTCTGGAAGGATGGAGATATGAAAGTAGGTGTCCTTTAGATTGATCTTGACAAACCAGTCCTCGGACTTGATTTGACTCACAATAAGGGATAACGTCAGCATCTTGAACCTGAATCTCCTCAGAGAACTGTTGCGCTTACAATGGTCTATAATGGGACATAACCCTCCATCCTTTTTCGGAACTAACTATGTTTCTCTCTGGGGGAGGAATAATCTCTATGGCCTCCTTTGCCAGAAGAGACTGAAAGTTCTGCTCCATGACCACTGTATTTAGAATTCCATTGAACTAGGGTGGACGAGACCCGAACTGGAGTCTGTACCCTTTGTGAACTGTGCGCACCACCCACTGAGATATGTTAGGTAACACTTCCCAGGCGTGTAAGTAATTTGTTTTAACTCTCGAGGCTGACCATCGGCATATTTGAAGGAGCAGACCCTGAAGCAAATTCATAGCTGGGTTTAACCAATGTTTCTACAGGCCTCTCTAAGGAAAGCGACCCCCCCATGGCCGTGTTGTTTATTGGCGGTCTATGAGGTTTTGGTTCATTGGAAACCATTGTGCCCCGAAGTGCCATAGGTGGCAGGGTTAACAAATTGATTTCATGAGGGCTCCGCAGGAGGAGCAGGTCTGGTTTGCTCCAACCAAGGACAGGGCGCCCTCAGAGGCCTGACATGACCATCAGGACCTCTTTCCCGAAGCCAGCCTAGAGAGAATAACGGTCCTCAGATCAGAGGCAACACTCTCCTTCTGTGCCTGGCGGTATAAAAAAAGGCTTTATCCTTCTCCTTGATGCTCAAGATATTTAACCACAAATATCTCTCCGCTGCCATGGAGCAGCCGATGGCACGGGCCGTCTCCTTGGTAGCATGGAGAAATAGGTCACAGCTCTTTAACATCGTTGGCCCCACACCTTCTCCCTCGTCCAGGTCCCTCAGCAGGTCTGCCTGATACGCCTGTAAGATGGCCATCATTTGAAGACAGGTGCCGGCCTGACCTGCTGCCATATATGCCTTGCCCACCAGCAATGACAGAACATGGCACGGCTTGGTGGGCAATGCCGGGGGTTTTAAGGATGACGCAGCATTCATAGAGCACTTTAAGTACATTATAGAAGTGTACTTTTTTTCACCTGGGGGTTGTTGAGCTAACTAGAGGAAGCGCTCATTGAGTTTACTACTTCTTTGCACTTCCCCTCTCTTGGCTGGCCAATCAATATTAAGTTTCGCTACAGCATGAGTAACAACCTCCAAGAGCTCCTCGTACTGTGGTGACTGGGCTAGCGAGTCACCCAAATCACTTGTTTCAATTTTGAGCACATGTACCTCCTCACAGCTGGACAAACCCAGCATCAGCTACTAGCTCGGGGTGGAAGAAGCCAAGGAGCAGGCTTCCGGATCCTGAGGCAGAGTGCAGGAACCAGAGGTTGAGGGCTGAGCAAGGGCCAAAGCTGTCTCAAGCCCCTCCTCTAGTTCCATCTGCGAACCCCACAATCGAAGCTGTGGGATTTAATAAGAGTAGAATATTTAATTTTTTTCTATAAAAATTATGTTTTTGCACATTACTGTAAATAAGTTAATTTGATCTGCATCTCAAATCAAGCTCAGCGCTTTACTGTCAAATTTCAAATAAATAAAATTGTAATATTATTAGTAACTGCACTTATTAATGCAAAACATTAGTAATATGATTAAATTAACTTTATGATTAAAAAACAAAAAAACAAAAATAACAGCACCACCAAATCAAGTGCTGGTGCCCCCTTATGTAGAACTTAGTGGCACCAGTGCCACTGCTCTCAAATGTTAGCCTGGCGCCCTGAATGCCCAGACTTCTTCACTTGCATTGTACAAAGGCTCCCGTGTCGACATTCAGCCATACTCTGCTTAACACCCTCAGCTATGGTGGAGGACACAAAAAACGGGAAGGGGTTGCAACATCTCCCGTGACCACATTTCCACAGCCTTAAGCAGACCTTACATCAGAGGAGCATGCTGAAAAATAGCAATAATCTGGACCATATAAGAAAGCGGAACGCACCGTGACTCGCGCTCTCGCTTAACATTAACACCTAAGTGCCACAGGAGCATGCTGAACAATAGCATTGCTCTGGACAAAGAACAGTCTTCCTCTCAATCTCACTGCAATCCCACTCTCTTAACATTAGTCCAAAACTCTGTGCTTAAGCCCCTGCATAAGCAGGATGTAAGTGTTGAGCAAGGTTCTCCAAGGTAAATACAAAATATAGCAGAAAGTAAGGTTTTCAGAATTGTATGCGGGCAGGGGAGGTGGTTTATTTATAACATCCGCCTCAACTCTCTCCGCGTCTAATCCCTCAGAACTAGACGTCTTACACACAATACCCAGATAGCATAGTGACATTGACACAATGTTAAGTTTTGATCCAAACCATCATTTTGGTTGAGATTGACATTTCAATGTTTAAAGTACGTTGGATCAGCATTGAAATTTTGATGAAAGCCAACAGCACACATGGGTGGAGACAGTGACATTGAACTAACAGTGATTTGTAGTTGATGATCACTACAGGTATGTATCTCTGTAGAACATTAGTGGGTGTTTCCCAAACAGTGGGGCATTTTCAAACCACAATGGGCTTTTATCCGATTTGCTCTAATCCACTGGGGGCTTGGTTTAGGAGTGGGCCTTCATGATTTTAGCAAGTCTGTTGAAAAATGGTTAAAAAACATTTTGCATGTGCACTTCTCAGAAGTATAATCAATTCCTCATCATTTGAGAGAAAACACAGGTGCAGTAGTGTACAGTAGGACTTGTTTGTTGAACCACCTGACTCTGAGTTTCGAATAATGGTTCATCTTTTTTATTATTTTTACGTTCTTTTGTTTGTTTTTTGTGCTTGTTATTTTCATTTGATTTATTGTTACTGAATCTAATAAGATAAATTTTAGTGTTTGAATAAACCATCCATTTTCTAAATTCTTAAAATGTGCATGCATCTTGCTTTAGTAATATTTATTAGAAATGTTATGATTACATTTCTTGAAGTGCAAGTGACATGAACGTGAGCAAGAATATCATACTTTACCTTTAATATCATCACCCGACCTGGGACTTGATGCTATCCTGTGCCTTAACTCCTATTTCCTCTTTACTGCTTAATCAGGTAATCATTCATATTCCTGAATCTGTAATAAATTAGAGGAATGCAACTGATCTCCATTCAGTTTAGCCTGTTTCCACTGAAACACAATCACAAAAAAACTACACCTTGTGTTTGAGAATGTGACTGACATGGCTATTTTGTGATATTTAAACAGATCAAGGTCTACATAAGGTTAATCTGCAGCTTTAAAGAAAAATTCATAAAAAAAAAAACCTAAGCTCTTTTTTTTCTGCAAGGTAAACTTGTTACTTGAATGCTATGTAGTTTCACAGAAAATGAACTGAGATTTATGTAATGGCCATAGTTCAAAGGTGTTTATTCCTCTTCATGAGGAGTTTAGCTCCAACACACAGCCTGGAGGCTTTCGTTGATCCTAATGACCTTGATTAGCTGCTTCAGGTGTGTTTAATTAGAGCTGGAGATAAACTTGGGTGGAAAGATTGTACACTTTCCCATAGTGTTATTGAAGTGTTGATAACTAGATTAAATGTACATAATTTAAAAGTATTATAAATATAGTTAGAATATTCTGTTTAGTAATTTATAAAAAGTGAATCATGTTGTGTTTAACATATTAACATTCTTAAATGTGACTATGTATGACAACTGAATTGACTTGCTCTTAAGTAACATCATGCTTTCGTTTTCAGATTTCAGAGAACCCAAAGGAAAAGAGGTAGTCTGATGCAAGCCAGATTTTGAAAACCTGAACCGTTGGGCCACTTGTATTTATGACACAAGACTTCTGAAAGAAATGTTATTATTAAAGGTTGTAATGCTTTTGTCGATGCTTTTTGTGTCATTTATGTTTTAAAAGGTTTTCCCAAAACTTTGAAATTTGTTGACGTACCATTTAAGTGTAGCTGAAATATTAATGTTGGTCAGAACATTATTTTATGTTGACATTTTAGTTCAATCAACATCACGTTAACATTGATCAAACGATATTACTAATGATTATTTTTGTTCATTTCAATATGTATTCAACAGCAGTGATGTAGAATCAACACCACAGTGTAACCCTGATTCAACAACATTACCATTGATCATTTTTGTTCATTTCAATATTGATTCAGCATCATTGTTGTAGAATCAGCATCTTAGTGTAATGTTGATTTAAAGGTGCACTAGAATCTCCATTTCACAAAATGTCATATAAGTCTAAGGTGTCCCCTGAATGTGTCTGTGAAGTTGCAGCTCAAAATACCCCATAGATTTTTTTTATACCATATTTTAACTGCCTATTTTGGGGTGGGATTAAAAATGCTCTGATTTATGTGTGTACACCTTTAAATGCTCGTGCTCCCCGCCCCCAAGCTTGCGACTACCTTAAACATTGCATGAACACTAAAGAAGTTCACAATATAACTCTCAAAATGTATCTTTACAAATTGTTCATTATGCAGCATATCAGATCACATAAGTATGGCATATAGTTTGTGGATGTTCGCTCAAATTCGATCCTGAATGAGTTTGATAGTATGCTTTACGGCTAATGGGGCTAAAGCTACACACTGTTGGAGAGATTTATAAAGAATGAGGATGCGTTTATGAATTATACAGACTACATGTGTTTTCAGGTTAAAATGAAAATAACGACAAGGCACTGGTCTCCGTGAACACAGTAAAGGTTGATTTTTACTTCTGCGTTGGACCTACGCCGGAGCCTCTGCGCCGTAGGCTATGCGTCTGTTTTCATTTATACTTCTGCGTCGTTGTCCACGTCGACGTGCATGCAGACCACTAGGAGGTATTATCTGCGGCCATGTTGAGGATCAAGGCAAAAGCCTTGTCATGTACAGTACGTTGTTAGAGAAGCTTACAACTACACTGCATTCCAAATTATTATGCAAATGATATCTTTCTCTGATTTTCATAATTAGTCAATGACAGTCAGTATAATTTTCAAAAATTTAAAACATTTTATAGGTTGTAAACAACTGAAAATGGGCATTTGCTGAATTTGCAGCATTAGGTGTTCATATTTACTGAAATCAAAAGCTTTTTCAATCAAAAACATCCTAACAGGGCAAGTTATATCTTAACATAGGACCCCTTCTTTGATATCACCTTAACAATTCTTGCATCCATTGAACTTGTGAGTTTTTGGAGAGTTTCTGCTTGAATTTGTTTGCAGGATGACAGAATAGCCTCCCAGAGCAGCTGTTTTGATGCAAACTGCCTCCCACCCTCATAGATCTTTTGCTTGCGGATGCTCCAAAGGCTCTCAATAGGGTTGAGGTCAGGGGAGGATGGTGGCCACACCATGAGTTTCTCATCTTTTATGCCCATAGCAGCCAATGACACAGAGGTTTTCTTTGGAGCATGAGATGGTGCACTGTCATGCATGAAGATGTTTTTGGAAGGCACTGTTCTTCTTTTTGTACCATGGAAGAAAGTGGTCTGTCAGAACTCTACATACTTTGCAGAGGTCATTTTCACACCTTCAGGGACCCTAAAGGGGCCTACCAGCTCTCTCCCTATGATTTCGGCCCAAAACATGACTCCGGCACCTCCTTGTTGACGTTGCAGCCTTGTTGGGACATGGTGGCCATCCACCAACCATCCACTACTCCATCCATCTGGACCGGGGTTGCACGACACTCACTAACCAAGACTGTTTGAAAATTAGTCTTCATGTATGTCTGGGCCCACTGTAACCGTTTCTGCTTGTGAGCATTGGTTAGGGGTGGCCGAATAGTAGGTTTATGCACAACTGCAAGCCTCTGGAGGATCCTACACCTTGAGGTTCGCGGGACTCCAGAGGCACCAGCAGCTTAAAATACCTGTTTGCTGCTTTGTAATGGCATTTTAGCAGCTGCTCTCCTAATCCGATGAATTTGTCTGGCAGAAACCTTCCTCACTCTGTCTTTATCTGCACAAACCCATCTGTGCTATGAATCAGCCACAAATCTCTTCACAGTATGATGATCACGCTTAAGTTTTCGTGAAATATCTAAAGTTTTCATACCTTGTCCAAGGCATTGCACTATTTGATGCTTTTCGACAGCAGAGAGATCCTTTTTCTTTCCCATAGTGCTTGAAACCTGTGGCCTGCTTAATAATGTGGATTGTCCTTCTTAAGTACTTTTCCTTTAATTGGGCTCATCTGGCAAACTAATTATCACAGGTGTCTGAGATTCATTTCAGTGATCCAAAGAACCCTGACACACAATACCATCCATAAGTTTAATTGAAAAACAAACAATTTAATGTTTATGATACTTACATACAATTTGCATAATAATTTGGAACGCGGTGTAGAAGCGGCAAATAGGTAATGACTTTTGTTGCAGTTCGACTGTATGTGTCCCCTGAAACAGAGTGTTTTTTCATTCATATGGAAGTTGAAAGCACTTGCTCTTCTTCGATTGCTCCTCGCCAATTTTTTTTACCTGAGAGAGGGGTACTAGCAGACCAATCACAGCGCTTGCAGTCCGCGTATTGACGCGTTGTTACATTTTTGAAGAGGTGCACGTCAGGCTATGTCGTAGGCTACGCATGCTACACACAGCCTACACCGTAGCTACGGCGTACACTCGATGCAGAAGTATAAATCAGCCTTAAGAAACAATGGTAGCTTTAACCACATTTAACAGTACATTAGGAACATGCTAACAAAACATTTAGAAAGACAATTTACAAATATCACTAAATATATCATGATATCATGGATCATGAACAGTTATTATGGATCCATCTGCCATTTTCGCTATTGTCCTTGCTTGATGGCTTCACAATAGCCTACCTGCAGAATGTCTGATGATTCGGCTGTGCAGCTCCACGACATTAATACTGCCTTGCCTGCCTAGAACATAGGCTGGCATTTGCAAAAGTTGGGGGCGTACACATTAACGATCCCGACTGTTGCGTCACAGTTGGTGTTATGTTGAGATTCGCCTGTTTTTCAGTGGTCTTTTGCACGAACAAGATTTATATAAGAAGGAGAAAACAATGGTGTTTAAGGCTCACTGTATGTCATTTCCATGTACTGAACTCTTATTATTCAACTATGCCAAGGTAAATTCAATTTTCAATTCTATGGCACCTTTAACAATATTCCCATTGATTATTTTTGTAAATTTCAATGTTGCTTCAACATCAGTGATGTAGAGTGTAGTGTTGATTCAATAGCACTTCAATTGATTTTTTTGTTTTTTTGTTTTTGTTTTTGGAAATCTCAACATTGTTTCAACATTAACTGTGGGTGCAAAAGTGATGTTGAAAAATTCACTTCGTAATGTTGAATCAATAATATTACCATTGAGTTGTGGTTAAAAACACAACATTGCTTGAACATGAACTGAGGGTGCAAGAGTGATACTGAAGCAACATCCCTTTGTAACGTTAATTCAATGGAATTAGCATTGACAAATCATCACTGACTGAACATTGTTTCAATGATTACATGCTATCTGGGTATGCTCTCATTCAGGTGGATGCAGCCACCCAGCAGGCTTCCCCAGCAATGGAGCTATCTTGGAAAGCTTGATAAAGGGGAACTCCCTTGTCAAACACATCCATCAGTTTATCTGCAGTCCCCACGATCAAGCCACCCCATTGCCTCAGCAAACACAGGGTCCAAAACGCGAGGAGCAGATGCTCGATTCTGATCCCTCAAGAAAAGTATCAAGCGAGAGCAGAGCTTCCCCATCGCAACTAATCACAGCTCCCTCAAGAGCTGTCAGCACTTGCACTGCTCTCATAACACAGAGCTTGTGTGCAACAGCGATACACACACTCCTAACTGGTCCCAAGCTAACATTGATAGGTGACATCTTCACATGCACACACTTTAGACAAGCAGATCCTGAAGACAAAAAAGGTTGATGACGTCTAATGCAGGCACCCTTATATACTTATACACTTATACATTCCCCCGAACAACAACAACAGCAACAGGAGTGAGGCACTAAATGAACTGCACCAGCATATCAGTGAGCAGCAGACAGCACACCCTGATGCTTTTCTCATCATAGCTGGGGATTTCAACCATGCTGACTTAAAGAGTGTGTTTCCAAAAATACACCAACACATACATTTTCCAACAAGAGAGGAGCTTACAAAGCCCTCCCCCTCCCCCACCTCGGTGCCTCAGACCACATCACTGTCATGCTAATGCCTGCATACAGACCGCTCATTAAAGTCGCAAACCAGTTCAGAAACAGATTCAGGTGTGGCCGGAAGGGTCGTCAGACGCTCTTCAAGACTGCTTTGATACAACTGACTGGAATATGTTTAAGCAGGCTGCCACTTACAATAACACCACTGACCTCCAGGAGTACTCAGAGACTGTCACTGCCTACATCAACAAGTGTATTGA
>RJVU01065935.1:2687045-2710921 GCA_003731715.1 Anabarilius grahami | reverse complement strand
CCCTTATTGTATAGTTATATCTTATATTGATCTTGTATAATTATATCTTATATTTTATATTGATCTAGATTCTTAAGCTCTACTATTAGTGTTATCTGTATGCACCGGGGGTCTGAGAGTAACGCAATTTCGATTCTCTGTATGTATGTACTGTACATGTGGTAGAATTGACAATAAAGCAGACTTTGACTTTGACTTTGACTTTTGATGCTCCATGTGACGTCATAGGACTGCCGTCTGCCAATGAGGCTTCAGACACCAGTAACGCATGGGGGCGTTCTCAAGGCATCAACGCCATGACACAGCGTTGTGTTCCCTTGAAAGGGAATCACAACACTGATATTTGATTTTTAAGAAAAAACATAATGCAAATAAATAGATATGAAGATGTGGGGTTTTGAAAACATTCTTATTTTGACTGTCATTTGCCAACTGTGTGGGAATTGTGTGTGTGCTGCTGTGAAGTGGATTTGCTTGCTGGGAAACACACCAGAAACTACCATTATTTGAGTGGGTGGAGGGAAGCCTCACTTGGTCACGACAGCTTATCTATTATTTAGTACACAGAAAAGAAAACAACAAAACTCGATTCATGAACGTGCGTGCACCAGTACAGGCTAAAGGAGTTCATTCTCATGGGTCCAGATTTCTTAAGACCGACACTCTTATTATTAAAAAACATCTAGTCTTTATTGAAAATTCACTCAAGCATAACTAATGAATGTGGTGAAGATGGGAGAGAGGGGGAAGTGGGTAGAGGAGAGAGATACTGTGAGAAAGTAATATGGATGAGTATGCAAAACATCAAACATACAGCATCAGCCTCCTACACTTCAGTACCCACAGAACCCCTCCTAAACGCTAATGTGTGGGCGTGAATATCTACATCCCTACCATCTCATTGCTGAGTTTGGTGATGGTTGGTGGTGGCTTTTCTTATCCTTGTACTACTGTTAACGGAATAGTTGACAAATAAAAAAATTAAAAAGCTAAATTCCCTCTTGTTGTTCCTAACATGTATGGCATTTAAATGTTTGTAACAACATGACCTAAATAATGCTTTACTAACTCATTAGAAGTTTTTTATAGTACAGGGCTTGACATTAATGCATGTCCGCTTGTCCAGGACAAGTGGATTTTTTGAAGGGGCAAGTGAAAGAGAATTTTACTTGCCAGACCAGACAAGTAGCCTGATTAAAACGTCAATAACAAAAATAAAAATTAAAATAAATAACTAGGGAATCACCAAAACTTGAGAATGATTCTGATTGTATTTCATTTAGTGCTTATTTCATGATAGTGGATAATAGCTATAATGTACTGGTGGTAACAAGGTTGCTCTGGAGAAATTAAAACAAAAACTTTTTAATTTTTTAGAAAAAAAATATTACATTTGGACATTCTCATGCTGAGAAACTGCTTATAAAAGTAAAAAATATATATATAATTTTTAATTATAATTTCACATATCTTTCTTATTTGACATGCAATAACTCAGGAAGTAACAGAAAGGAGGTAAATTCTTTTTTTGGTGAAGTTCCTCTACATGTGAGCTGCATCTGGATCAATTTTGTGGTGATAGCATAAAGTAATAAAAAATTACAGCATTTGGAACCAAGGTAGCCTTTTTGTTTAGCCCTTACACAAGGCATTTTTTAAAATTGTGTTCCTCCGTGAGGAATATCTCGTGATCAACGTAATGGATTATGTTGATTTTGGACTCGTTTCAATTGCGATGTGATTGGCTGATTAGATATTTGTATTAACAAGCAGTTGTTCAGGTGTACCTAATAAAGTGGCAGGTGAGTACATATGGCACTGCATGGACATTTCAATGGTGTTTCACTCTAAATGCTTGTACGGGGGAACTACAGTCCATTAAAGGGGTGATGAACTGAAAAAAACAATTTTCCTTGAGCTTTTGACATATAAGAGGTCATCAAACTATAAGAATATCCTGTAAGTTTTAGAGGTGAAAACTTCCTTGTTAGTCCAATAAAAGCTTTAATTGACACCAGACCCAGTGAACGACAAGATTTTCAAAGTGGGGATCTATGACGTCAAAGGGCAGCAAGCACCGCCTCCGCAGAAGAAGATCAACGCCTACTTCATCACTGCCTGTTTAGCCCCGCCCACCGATTCACGCATGACATGCAATAGAATAGGTAGCTTAAGTAACATAGGCCTAAGTGGTGCTAAACCAGATCGAGCTATCAAGCAATAAACATGCCGTAGAGGATTACAATATATTGTGCAGTGCCTGGACTCGACAGTAACGCAACAACATGTCAGTAACTGTGTTAATTCTAATGCCCGATCTGATACGTAATGATTCATGTACAGTCAGATGATCTTTGTCTGTGTGTCAGTAAATCAGACCAGTGACTAAACGTCAACTTGCGTTGTTTCTCTTATTAGGATGAAAATAATCTGTTATTGTCATGATCATGAGTTGGAGTGCCCCGGTTAGCCACCAGAGGGCACTCCAACATGGACTTTTGTCACCTGTTTAAACTTCATTTCCCATAACTCACCTCCTGGACTCATTATCCCATGTCATTGCACTCAGCTGTTTTGTGTTTGTTCATTAGTGTCTGTCTATTTAGTCTCAGTTGTTTCTGTCCTTGGTTGTGGTTTGTTGTATATTGTTTCATGCACTTTTGTTCCTGGTTTTGTGTTTTGTGGACTGTTACTTTTGATTTTGACCCTTTGCCTGTTTTTCTGGATTACGACTTTGGATTGCCCAATAAATGCTGCGCTTGGATCCTAACATCTTGTCTGTGTGCATCCGTGACAGTTATTTAACGGTGATTAAATTGTATAAAGAAAGCGATCAAAGAAAGCTCCCTTTGCAATCACCGGAGCAGCGCACTGAAGCTGTCAATCAAACAGCATGAGTTTATCAGTGACTGACAAGCAAAACTCCTGTTTTATTCAACAAATCTCTTAGTTATATCGCGTTTGCACTGTTAGTGAAGATAAAATGATTCGTTATTGTACAGAAATTGAGATCACTGCTTTCATCCACTCAACATGTCTGTGATCGGCTACATGGTGTTCATTTCTGCAACCTTTCATGCCACGATCTAAATATAATGCAACACTTTTCACGATTAGTTAACATTGAGAGATGTAATAGTAAAAACACGCTAAGAGGGAGAGTAGGGGCCATTCACACAGAACATGTTTTTCTATTCCTCCAAAACACATGAGCAAACAAAGGCAAAACATTGTCGGTGAACACAATCCACCGTGCCATTCGCCGTTGCCAGCTAAAACTCTATAGGTCAAACAAGAAGCCATATCTAAACATGATCCAGAAGCACAGGCATTTTCTCTGGGCCAAGGATCATTTAAAATGGACTGTGGCAAAGTGGAAAACTGTTCTGTGGTCAGACGAATCAAAATTTGAAGTTCTTTTTGGAAAACTGGGATGCCATGTCATCCGGACTAAAGAGGACAAGGACAACCCAAGTTGTTATCAGCGCTCAGTTCAGAAGCCTGCATCTCTGATGGTATGGGGTTGCATGAGTGCGTGTGGCATGGGCAGCTTACACATCTGGAAAGGCACCATCAATGCTGAAAGGTATATCCAAGTTCTAGAGCAACATATGCTCCCATCCAGACGTCGTCTCTTTCAGGGAAGACCTTGAATTTTCCAACATGACAATGCCAGACCACATACTGCATCAATTACAACATCATGGCTGCGTAGAAGGAGGATCCGGGTACTGAAATGGCCAGCCTGCAGTCCAGATCTTTCAACCATAGAAAACATTTGGCGCTTCATAAAGAGGAAGATGCGACAAAGAAGACCTAAGACAGTTGAGCAACTAGAAGCCTGTATGAGACAAGAATGGGACAACATTCCTATTCCTAAACTTGAGCAACTTGTCTCCTCAGTCCCCAGATGTTTGCAGACTGTTATAAAAAGAAGAGGGGATGCCACACAGTGGTAAACATGGCCTTGTCCCAACTTTTTTGAGATGTGTTGATGCCATGAAATTTAAATTCAACTTATTTTCCCCTTAAAATTATAAATTTTCTCAGTTTAAACATTTGAAATGTCATCTATGTTGTATTCTGAATAAAATATTGAAATTTGAAACTTCCACATCATTGCATTCCTTTTTTATTCACAATTTGTACAGTGCCCCAACTTTTTTGGAATCGGGTTTGTATCTCTATTACTGCTGTTATGCTCAGGCAAACAAGAAAAACTCTCAAATAGAGACCATAATCTATTGCAAACACCCCCATATGCATTAATACAGAATGTAGCATTATGCTTTTATTGAGAGAGACAATATAATTACTGTCTATGACATTTGTAAGGAATGGAATAGGTACCGTACTTCTATTGTTTATCTTTGTGTAATATTTTTCTTTTGTTCCTCTGTATACCAATAGCCACATAGTGGGTTCAGCATTAGCCTATATAATACAATGCACAGCAGAGACAGACAGGTTAAAGACTGACACCGTAAACACAAGAGGGACATCTGGTGGGTGTATCTATAGCTATGAAATGTGTCAAATGAATCTGTGCTAAAACAAAAGATTGATGTTTAGTTCAACCCAAATCAATGAATTAATGGGTGAATTGCTTGAAACCTGTCAAGAACATGTCCAGATCATATTTCAATTCAAAATCAAAAGAAAACAAGAAATTCTACTTTGCTTAAATAAAACAAAGCCTATTTGCTGGACTTTTGTTTATGACATTTTGTTTATGACAATTACAATAGGCTAAAAGAGTTTTTAAGTTAAGTAAACAGGCTTAATCATCTTTATATAAAATAAAATGTATTTTTTCCCCCCTTTTTTAAGTAGGTAAAACATGCTTTCATGAGATTTACCCTAAGAGTTACACAAGTCAAATTTTTTTTTTACAACCAATTAGTAATGTTGTTCGCAATACCATTTTACTTCTGCGATCTGTTGTATTTCAGAGCAAAATCATTCAGTACCATAGTACATATCAAAATATCACAGTATTACCATCTCAATTCTCATATTGTTACGGTACCATGGATTTTATACTGATACCACAACAGTACTTTTTACTTCCCATCAGCAAAGGTTTCAAACAAACCAACCAAGCAACCAAACAAACAAACACAAAAGCACAAAGACAAACACAAGAAGAACCACTTCCAGAATTTTTCTTCACTTATAGAGCAGTAGGGGGCGCTGTGTACTCATTGTATAGAGTCTCCAGAGCACCACAGACTGTGAAGATGGCTCTGATTTAACAGTACAGAAGAGTCTGACTGTGCTTTGATATGGAGCAGTGGAGTAAGAAGATATAAGTGAGAACAAGAAACAGAAAGAGAGAACACACACGCAAATCTCTTTCTGGATATTTATAACGGGGTCCACTGGGATATAAGCTGTATTTATCATACAATTTACACATGCACACAATGCACACAATGCACAACATGAAAGAAAAACAGAGTACCAAGAATCAAATCAACACAAAAAGAGATTGGGAAAACTTGTGACGCCTGTAATCTGCACACATGCTAACAATAATGTAGGCGATTCGATCTTACATTTAAATTCAGATGTCACTTCCAAAACTTTGCAATGGACCAAAAAGAGACGATGTAAAAATAATAATATACAATACAAATGTAAGAGATTAGATAGATTACTACTGAGAACTACTGCAAACATATAGGAAACACTGTAAACCAACTCAAACTAAACTCAAACACAGACCAAACATGACAGAAAAAAAGTGTTTAGCTTTTTTGTTTTATACTTGACAAAAGAGTTCATTTAGTTTTTTTATTTTCAAATCCCTTCTTGTTTCCAGGGATGTTCTCTCTCTCTCTTTCTCTCAGTCCTCTCTGATAAATCTTGTAGCTGTGGGGTTGTCGGGTACAGAACAGTAGGGCTCTATTCACTGTTCGCTTGCATATCAGTCTGACACAGAAGTTCTGCCATTAGCAGCTATCTACGTCCTGCTGGTGCTGCCCCAGCTTGCAGTTTTCCACCGGGACACACTATTACCACACACAGTGGGAGAATCACTGGGTGTAATCAATCAACCAGACCTGTTTGGCAGATCACAAGAACAAACGCAGGTGTCTCAAGATGGGTTTACAATAAAACTATTTTTAACTTGACGCATCATCGTCCACCCTTCAGAGGATATATATATATATACATATAGTATGCATTTACATGGCCACTGTAAGCCAGTGGTTTTCAAACCTGTTCTGGAGTACTGCCAGTCCTGCACATTTTGTACGTCTCCCTCATCTATCACACCTGATTCAACTCATGAGCTCAATAGTAGGGACTGCAAGACCTGAAATGAGTGTGTCAGACATACAAAATGTGCAAGGCTGGTGGTACTCCAGGACAGGTTTGAGAACCACTGCTGTAAGCCATGTAGGGTCCTATGAAATCTGCTTCCCCTCTCCCCAAAAAATCCCAATTTGGGTTGTTTTTAGACCAAGGGCTAGATAAATATAGGACAGAACACATATTGGACTAATTGTACCCAGCAAATTGGGTTATTCAACTCAACATAATGGGTTGATTTTATTAATTCATTTTTTACTATAATACTGACTTTTTTTTCTTTTCTTTTTTTTTTTACTTCATACACAAATTAGAGTTTACAGATTAACTTAAATCTAAAATCCTAAATCATCTAAACTTTTGTAAAATACTCCACACAAACACTGGTTTACATGATAATTATTTTATCATTTTACATGATAACCTTTATTTTCGATGAGTATCATATTTTTGTTACGAGTTGGTTCACTTAGGGCCTGTTTACACCTGGTCACTTCATGCATTTTCTCTGATCGGATCTGATTTATCAAAAGGATTACATTTACACTTGGCCACATAACATGTCATAGCCTATAACACTCTTACACATTTATTTTTTAGCATTTTTGGGGGGAGTTAAATTTACATATGTGGTTTCAATAACCATGCATTTAGACTTGTTCAGTTTTGACTTGAATGAGTCCCAGACCACCTCCTGAAGTGGTTTGAGCGATTGGATTTATATCCGTCTCGAATGCGTTTCGGAGGGCATTTAGACCTGGTCTTTTCACGATCGAATAGCAATCCGATCAGAGAAAAAGCATGAAGTGACCAGGTGTAAACAGGCCCTTAGTTGCTGACATTAAGTGGGTTTCCGGTGAGCGAGGAAGTAAGACGTAAAGCAAACAGGTGATGATGAGGAAGGGATCTTCTGAGGAGCGCAGGAGAAGATCATGAGGAGCAATGGAGATGAAGTGCTGGAGGTAAGGAATGCAGGTATGTTTGGATACCCAGGATCACTCTTCAGGTCTGTAACCTTCCAAATCCACCAGGTACTCCAAACGGCTGCCACGATGTCAGGAATCCGAGATCTCACGAATGGAGTGATGGTACCATCCTCAACGTTGAGCAGCAGTGAATTTGCGGTTGCTGATATCGTAATTCCTCTCCGCCAGGGTGAGTTTCTTGGAAAAGAAGGCACGTGGATGGAGCTTGGATGGTGTCCCCTGCTGCTATGAGAGCAACACTCGTACCCCAGTCATAGAGGCGTCGACATTGAAAATTAAAGGCTTGTTGGGGTTGGGATGAATGAGGAGCAGTGCACTAGCGAATGTTTCCTTCACTAGCAAATGTCTAGGACAGGGGTAGGTCCTAGAGAGCCGCTGTCCTGCTGAGTTTAGCTCCAACCTTAATCAAACAAACCTGAACAAGCTAATCAAGCTCTTCAGGATTACTAAGGCTATAGGCAGCTGAAGGTTTTGTTTCAGGGATGAAGCTAAACTCTGCAGGACAGCGGCTTTCTAGGACCGAACTTGCCTACCCCTGGTCTAGGACATGGCTAAGGTTGCAGCTGGAGTCTAGGACAGACACTTGGCCTTGCCTTTCAGGAGATTTGTGAGTGGATGGGTTATGGAGCTGAGGTTATGGATGAATTGACAATAGAAATGTGCAAATCCAAGGAAACCCTGGAGATCTTTGGAGAGCAGCTAACTTCCCCTCGTCCATCTTGATGCCATCTCCATTGATGTCATAACCAAGGAACTTGACAGAGGACTAATGGAAGAGACATTTCTTGGCTTTGAGGAAAAGGTGGAACTTACGCAAGGAACTCTCGCACGTCTCGGACCTCCAAGTGTTCTGCAGTGTTCGGCCATGGCCCGGGAGTACACCAAGATGTCATCAATGTAGACTAGTACAAACCGGTGGAGGACCCCACTTCAGGACTTCAGGACCTCATCCGTCAACCAGGAGAGCACTGGATGATGTTTGACAAGCCAAACATATATGTAAGCAGCTTCCATTACACATCCCTTATAGAAAATATGAATGCATTATAAATCTTCTTTGAAGTCACTTTGAACTAAATCCAATAACTGTGCAGCAGATAACACAGCTTTTGATCACTGGCATCATTTGGACATGAAAGCATGGTCATTTTGATAGAGTTACATTAGCCAGAGGCTGTTTTCTGGGCCAGTGCTGATGTGTGTAATTTGCTGTTGACTGTTTAGGGCCGATCTATATAGGATGAATTCAGACGTGACCAGAAACTGAACTAAAATGGTAACGTGAAGCCATTTTGGTAATGGTAAAGTGAAGTCCTGATCTAAAATGCCATTTCTTTCCCCCTGAGCCAATCTAATTATTTTGTGTCCATCTGTCACAAAGGAAAATAAAACATAGTTTTCATATATTTAATAAAATACCAATAACAGCTAAAAATTCAAAGTTTATACTTCAGTATTAGTGTATTTACAGTGCTGTACTTGACGTTATTGGAGTTATATAAGTAGGTTTCATTAGACTCATATTTATTCCTTGCTTTAATTATTAACCACACTAAATGGAACAAGTTCTGCATCTGTTCTGTTAGACTTAACCAATCTCAGTTTAAATGCAAATCCTCCTCCGCATCACTCCAACTCTGTCAAATTGATATTCTGAGGCCTTCGATGCCTCATATTATATTATTTATTTTGCCTCTGTATCTTACATGTCTGCATCATTGCGTTAATTTCCTCTTTTCCATTTACTGAGTTTCCTCAATTTCTTCTGATAATGCAGCCATGACAAAAAAACCTAAAAAAAACCTTTGTATGAAATTGTCCAATGTGATATGCACAAAAATGCCTGATTTTTTAGAGGGAAAAAAGTATGAAAGCAAGAAAGTCCATACGTAAACCAAACTGTTAGTGAGGTGTAAGCAAATCATACAAAAATGCATTAGAATTAGCCACCAATTCTGTAAAATGTAAAATAGTTATGAATTACCATTGTGGCATAGTTATGAATTGCAATTGTGTTAGATAGGAAAGTCAACCTGATCTCACGGGAAAACATAACTATGTAACAGGGTGGAAATTCCGTATGAATTGGAACAATGTGATTCGTACAAAAACGAATGACTATTGGGAAAATAGTAAGCATGAAGGTCCGCACCTAACCCCAGCCTTAAAGGATTAGTCCACTTTCAAATAAAATTTTCCTGATAATTTACTCACCCTTATGTCATCCAAGATGTTCATGTCTTTCTTTCTTCAGTCCAAAATAAATTAAGGTTTTTGATGAAAACATTCCAGGATTGTTCTCTTTATAGTGGACTTCAATGGCCTCCAGATGGTTGAAGGTCAAAATGACAGTTTCAGTGCAGCTTCAAAGGGCTTTAAACGATACCAGACGAAAAAATAAGGGTCTTATCTAGCGAAACGATTGGTCATTTTCGAAAAAAATACAACTGTATATGTTTAATAAACAACAAATGATCGCCTTGTACGTGCTTCCGCTTTCCGTATTCTTCTTATGGAAAAAAAAAACGAAACTGGCACGCGTTCGTTCCGTAAGTTGAATAGGGAAGGCATAGGACATACGGCGTAAGCTTTTTGAAGAATGCGGAAAGCGGAAGCACGTACAAGGCGATCATTTGTGTTTATAAAGCATATACAGTTGTATTTTTTTCGAAAATGACTGATCATTTCGCTAGATAAGACCCTTATTCCTTGTCTGGTATCATTTAACACTAGAACCGCCAGGGGTTGCTGTATACCTAAAACCGTCATGTGGGTAAATTTTACCCGCGCACATTACACCTGTTTTTATATGGCTAAAGAACATATTATTTCACTGTATTATGTCACTGTCTTCACAAAGAAGTGTCTAGAGTCATGAAATGATTATGTCTAGACATCAACTATATTTTTGTCCTGTTTCAAGGCTTTTTTTATGCAGGCTACACTAATCACTTTTCATAACGGTCAAGTCTGCACTGACAATGAGAATTAAAAGGAAGTAAGGTGTAATATTATAATTAATCATATATTAAGATAACCCATTTTTTAAATTACTAAAATAGCCTATAGACAATAATGAACAATAATAATTCACCACACTGCATAGGATGTACGATGCGATGACAAATTCAAGCGCGCAGCTTCACCTTATAGTACTTATTTACATCCAAAGTTCATTGATGCTCAACCTCTGTAACTATTGTAGCAATCCTGTCCTGAAGAACAGACTCAGTCAAATTTTTCTCGGAGGCTCTGGATTGCTGTCAAGATGAGCCGTCAGATGCTGAGCCGACCCAGGACGTGTCACTGATCTCACCACCATCAGTGTATTAAAGGCTCCTACAAGAGAGACTTTTATTATGAAACAAATCCATATCATTCCAGTAGAGGGTAGCGTAGTAGTTGATTGGCTGCTATTTGTTGTGTTTGGGTGTTCAGTGTGAGCTGTTAGCTGTTAGCTGAAAGGACGCTAATTCCAGTTCATTTCGGGGAAATTGCTGCAGATGTAACCGTTGGGTGTTTGTCATTGACCACAAAGTAAGCCCTTTTGTTTATATTTGTGTTAATAGTTATCTGAATAGCTTTGTATGCATCTGTATATTACGGACAAGCCCAGACATGTCCTGTAGCCATCGTTCTGTTATGCAGATCAGTAATATTATTTCCCTTGTGATCTATCCTTTCGATATGGAGATGCAGATGAGTAATATGGGTTCCTAATGATGGCTTAATGATACGATGTCGATCTGTTAACTGTTATTATGTGTTTAACGTTAGGATATTTACTTAAATGCTGCTCAATTGCGCCACTACTATCTGTATATAGGCATTGCATTGTTATTAATGACATTAATGACGGGGATCGTTATTATTGTTTGTATATATATATTTAGTTTATTCATTATCTTTATTGTATTTATTATTTTTCAGACTATATACATCTTTGACTGTACATCTGTGGCCCTACCTTTCTCTACCAAATACAAAAGTATAACCTGATCACCTGTCTCCTCATTATTGGTGCTCTGACCGGCACTCAGAAGGGTTTACTCCTCCATTACTGTAATCAAACCTAACAGTCCAAAAGCCTCTCCAACACAATTGGTCCTTCGAGCCGGATTGAGTATTCCCATCTGACATTATGGACTCTGATGAGGAGATTATTGGAGGAGCTCGCCCTAAGCGGCATACTCGTCCTCCAGCTTACCTCCAGCAGTATAAGGTACAATATATACGAAGCAGACCTGTCGCCGAGCATGATATTGCACGCACCTGGGAGGCACCTGTCCACCGGACTCCTCCCACATCCTTCCAGCCTTACACCACTCCACCTGGTGGTGACCTGGTATGTTTTGATGACACACAGGTCATGTCTTCGAGTTATAAGCCTCAACAGCATGCTGCATTCTCTCAGCCACCCTTCTCTTCACCTCAGGCAGTTGATTTCACTACCTCTGCACACGACAGTGAGCTACAGCATCTTCGCAGTGAGCATGTACAACTAATGCAGACACATCAGACCTTCCAGGTAGACTTGAGGGAGTTGAGAGAAGTCCGTGTAGAAGTCAGAGAATTAGTTCAAGTAGCTCAGTCCCTTCGAGCTGACCTCAGTCAAGCCAGAGGCCAGCACCTCTCACCAGCACAGCCATCAGCGTCACAGTTATCCAGTCCACCTGTGAAGCAGTATGAATCCACAACTGTAGCGGAGGATGGAAACTTCGCTGAGCTTCCCCCACCACAATGACCTGAACCTGATGTTGACCTGAGGACACGGATGGGCAACCTCACGCTGTCTGATATGGGCGCCACTACTTACCAACCTGTGGTGCCAGGGCCTAGAAAATATCCTTTTGCTTTCCCAGCTACACAAGCACACCCTCATCAGCTTCATGCTCCTGATGCTTGTGGATTTCCTCCTCCTCCTACACCTAAAGAGCTTCTGGAGTTGCTAACACCTGCAGCCATGCCCTTGCCTGCCCACCACACGACAGTGCCCATTTCCCCACGATTCAGCGCGGTGCCAGCTTATTCAAGTCCTCCAGCCTTAGCACCGAAGACAGAGCCCAATCTACGACCTGTAGCACCTTATACTGGGTCTGAATTCGTGTACAGAGGACCTGCTCCTACGATCCCTAAGTTCAGTCATCCTGATCCGGGTGAGTTCGCTCGACTCCGGATAGCTTTGGAGAACTTGCTCCCTCCGGACGGGACTGAACTTTTTAAATACCAGATCTTAGTGGATCATCTTAAACTTGAGGAAGCCAGAATGATAGCAGATGCTTACTTGAACTCACCAACTCCATTCACTGATACAATGGCCGCGCTCCATGAGAAATTCGGCCAACCGCATCAGCTAGCCTTGAGGAGAATTGCTATTGTCCTTGAGAGTCCTGACATAAAACGAGGTGATATCTCTGCCTTCCAGAGGTTCGCTCTCCAGGTGCAGTCACTAGTGGGCCTGCTGAGAACCCTGGGACGTGATGGTGAATTGGAGCTGAGTTGTGGGTCCCATGTTGCACGACTGCTAAGTAAGCTTCCCCCTGAGCAGCGTGCTGAGTTTCGTCGACATATGTTCCGCCAACCTGGTACAGCCCCTAATCTGGTTGACCTTTCGAACTGGCTCCGTTATGAAACCTGGTGCCACAGTTATGATGCTGAGCTGATGTCTAAGATCTCGCACAGTAAGTCAGACTCTGGGAAGAGAACTGTGACCATCTTGCATGGTGTTGGACCATCCCAGAGTGAAACTCCCATCCCTTGGAAGGGTCCCGTTTCACAAACCAAGCCGGTTAAAGTGAAACGTTATTGTCCTTTCTGTGACAAAACCGAGCATTACCTAAGCCAGTGTGCATCCTTCGCTAAGCTTACCTCCGATCAGTTCAGGACATGGATTCGTAGCAACAACCGTTGTTGGCGCTGCGCCAGGGCACACCATGCCGCTCAATGTGACCTAAAGAAGCCCTGCAACATCTGTCAAGGCACCCATCTCCGCCCGCTCCATGAGGTGAATGTGAATCCATCCCACAATGAGGATTCAGCCAATGTGGAGAAGAGCTGCCTGACAAATTCCTCTCCCGACCGTTTCTTCCTTGATAAACCCTCTGTCGGAGGTCGAGTTATGCTCAAAGTGGTTCCTGTGAATTTACATTATGAAGATCGCACCCTGGACACCTTTGCTATTCTTGATGACGGCTCAGAGAGGACTATTCTCCTCTCCACTGCAGTTAAGGCCCTGGGCATTCAGGGTGTCCCTGAAGATCTTCCTTTGCGGACAGTGAGGGATGATATTCAGCTCCTTCATGGTTGCTCTATATCCTTTCAGATATCTCCCCTCTGTAATCCTCAGACCTGTTATAAAATCAATCATGCCTTTACTGCAGACCGTCTGAACTTGTCACGCCAGTCTTACCCTGTAGAACAGCTACAACAGAAGTATAGACATCTGCGGGGTCTCCCAATCCGTACACTTACGGACATCCAACCTTTACTTCTCATTGGTTCTGATCAGCCCCACCTCATAACTCTGACAGAGCCTGTTCGATGGGGCGGCCCAGGCGCGCCAGTCGCAGTTCACACACGCCTAGGATGGACCCTCCAGGGACCCATACCTTCCATGGGTTGGACTCCTGCCGCACGGCAATGTCTGCCAACCTCAATGGCTCCAATTCAGGACGAACTCTTCCAGAACGTTCAGCGGCTGTGGCAGTTGGATACGGTTCCGCAGTGGGAGGGCAAAGAGGTAACCCAGTCCAAGCAAGATCAGGATGCCTTTCAGCTTCTGGAAATGAAGACTCTCACTCTGGAAATGGAAGGAATCAATCGGTTGGCTACGCCCTTACTGCGGCGTAAGGATATGCCTTTGTTGAATGCACCTAAGGAGTCTGTCCTACCTACCCTTCGCAGTGTTGAGAGGCGTCTGCTGAAAGACCCTATAAAGGCTGAGGTCAATAAAGAGGAAATGAGGAAACTCCTTGAGACTGGAGCTGTTCGGGAAGTGGTTGAGTCTATACCCCAATCACCTGAATCCTGGTACATCCCTAACCACATTGTTAGTCACAACGGAAAGTTCCGCATTGTGTTTAACTGCTCCCATCAGTACCAAGGACAAAGCCTCAATCAGTACCTGTTGCCAGGGCCCACCCTCTGTGCCTCTCTGTTGGGTGTCCTTATCCGCTTCAGAGAACATCCTGTGGCTGTGAGTGGAGATATCAAAGCGATGTTCCGCCAGGTCCGTCTTATCCCTGAGGACCGTCCTTTACTCCGTTTCCTTTGGCGGGAGCTGAAGATGGATGAGGCACCCAAGATTCTCGAGTGGCAGGTATTACATTTTGGCACAACCTCCAGTCCATGTTGTGCTACCTACGCACTACAACGCCATGTGCGGCAACACCCCCTGACGGATGAGGCGCTTCGGTTTTCGGTGGAGAGATGTTTTTATGTTGATAATTGCCTGCAGAGCCTGCCTACTGCTGATGCAGCTCGAAGCTTGATTGATCAACTACGAAACATCCTCTCTGGAGCTGGATTTGAAATTCGCCAGTGGGCCTCCAAGGATCCTGGTGTGCTAAGTCACCTACCGTCCAATGCCCGAGCTGCGAGTGCAGAACTGTGGTTAACGCAGGAGAAGCCAGACATGCCTGAGTCGACGCTGGGTCTGAGCTGGAACTGGCAGACGGACACCTTGTCCTACAAACACCGACCTGTAGTAAAAAAGACTCCCACTTTGAGGAACATATATAAGGTCTTAGCTACCCAGTACGACCCTCTGGGATGGCTTCTGCCTTTCACAACTCGAGCTAAAGTCATCATTGAACAACTGTGGAACAAACAGAGAGGGTGGGACAACCCCAACCTGCCACCTGAGCTCCTCCAGTCTTGGAATGCATGGGAGGAGGAACTCCAATACCTTCCTTGTATCACCTTTCCCTGGCCTTACGTTCCTGCTGAAGTTGGAATGGATGGAGCTACTCATGAAGTGCATATCTTCTCGGATGCCTCTGAGCAGGCATATGGAGCGGTGGCTTACCTCCGGACAACCGAGCAGGAAGGTCGGACCTACCTGTCCTTTATTCTGGCACGCTCCCGTGTCACTCCTAAACTAGTTCACTCCATTCCAAGGCTGGAACTCTGCGGAAGTCTAGTTGCGGAAGTCTAGTTGCAGCACAGTTGGCTAAGTTACTTGAGAACGAGTTGACCCTATGCATCAAGTCTATTTCCCTATGGACAGATTCTACCACAGTTCTCCAATGGTTGAATTCGGAGACTTGTAGATATAGAGTCTTTGTGGGAAACAGAATTTCTGAGATCCAGGAGCTGACGGAAAAATGTTCTTGGCATTATGTAAGCTCCTCGGACAACCCTGCTGACGACCTCACGAAAGGGAAATCTCTCCAATATCTTGCTGCACCAAACCGTTGGTCTCAAGGACCCTCCTTCCTCCTCAAGGATTTCTAAAGAATGGCCGGTGATCCCTAAAACTGAGACCATGGAAGACAAGGCCGAACTGCGAAAATCTGCCTTCTGTGGGACCAATACCTTATCTCCTCCGTCTGGTCACCCAGATGGATGGAACTACAACACCTGGCAGGAACTATTGGATGTTACTGCCCTGGAGCTTTGAGCTGGCCTTGCTCCAGGGACTTCCCCAGAGGCTGAGGATTACCGCCAGTCTGAGGTTCATATCCTCAAACGTGTGCAGCAAGAATCCTTTCCTGAGGATTACAAGCTGTTACAAATGGGAAAGTCGGTCAGGTCCAGAAGTCGACTGGTTACCCTAGCCCCTGAAATGGATCTGTCCAGTGGTCTGATCAGGGTAGGAGGTCGTTTGAGGAGAGTTGCAGGCATTGAGGACTCATCCTGTGGTCCTAGATCCTAATCATCCAGTCACCCGTTTGATCATTCACCATTATGACCATCAGTTACATCCTTCTGGATCGGAACGGCTGTTCGCAGAAATACGGAGATATTACTGGATTCTATGTGGCCACGAAGCTGTTCAGCGGTTTCAGCATGACTGTCCAGAATGTCAACGGTGGAGGGCCCAGCCGACAATCCCTAGGATGGCGGATCTACCCTCTGCGCGCCTTCGGCTCCACAAACCTGCCTTCCATTCTTGTGTAGTGGACTGCTTTGGCCCCCTGTTGGTCAAAATTGGAAGATGGACAGAGAAGCGATGGGGTATTCTCTTTAAAACCATCACTGTCCGGGCTAACCAGAAGCCATGGATGTCAGGGGAGGTCTACAGACTCCTGGAGACGCGGAACGCTGCATTCAGAGCTGGAAATGAGGTGGGCCTGAGAACAGCCAGGGCCAACCTATCCCGCGGCATCAGTGAGGCTAAGAGACAGTACTCCAGGAGGATAGCCCATCGTTTCAGTGACAGCAGAGACACTCGTAGCCTGTGGCAGGGGATACAGACCATTACGGACTACAAGCCCCCACCACGGACCTGTGATAGCAACATCTCTCTGCTGAATGAGCTGAACACCTTCTTCGCTCGCTTTGAGGAACAAAACGGCACCACTGCACAGAAGACTCCACCCCCTCCCGGTGACCAGGTGATGACGCTGACTCCGGACAGCGTGAGGAGATCCTTCAGCAGGATCAATGCACGCAAAGCTCCGGGTCCTGACAACATTCCTGGGCGTGTACTGAGAGACTGTGCAGCAGAACTCACTGATGTCTTCACAGACATCTTCAACATCTCACTTAGTCAGGCTGTTGTTCCCACATGTTTCAAAACCACCACCATCATTCCAGTCCCGAAGAAGCCATCTCCATCCTGCTTCAATGACTACCGTCCTGTTGCACTTACTCCCATCCTCATGAAGTGCTTTGAACGGCTAGTCATGCACCACATCAAGTCTGCCCTCCCCCCCTCCCTGGACCCATTCCAGTTTGCATATCGGTCCAACCGGTCGACCGATGATGCCATCTCATCTACCCTCCACTCAGCACTCACACATCTAGAAAAAAAAGACTCATACGTCAGAATGCTGTTCATTGACTTCAGTTCAGCATTCAACACAATCATCCCTCAACAGCTCATTCACAAACTGATCGAGCTGGGGCTCAACACTTCGCTGTGCAACTGGCTGTTGGACTTTCTGACTGGAAGACCTCAGGCAGTACGGGTCGGCAGCAACACATCCAGCACCACCACACTGAACACTGGGGCCCCCCAAGGATGTGTGCTGAGCCCCCTCCTCTTCACTCTGCTGACCCACGACTGCATACCGTCACACAACTCCAACCTCTTTATTAAGTTTGCGGATGACACGACTGTGGTGGGTCTCATTAGCAACAGAGATGAGACAAACTACAGGAGCGAGGTGAGCCGCTTGGCTGGGTGGTGCAGTAACAACAATCTCTCTCTGAACGTGGAGAAGACGAAGGAGATTGTTGTTGACTTCAGGAGAGCGCACACTCAGCATGTTCCTCTGACCATCAACGGTGCGACTGTGGAGAGAGTGAGCAGCACCAAGTTCCTGGGTGTGCACATCACAGAGGACCTCTCCTGGACCGACAACACCACAGCACTGGCCAAGAAATCTCAACAACGTCTCTACTTCCTCCGTAAACTGAGGAGAGCCAGAGCCCCACCCCCCATCATGTGCACCTTCTACAGAGGCACCATCGAGGGCATTCTGACGAGCTGCATCACTGTGTGGTATGGCGCCTGCAATGCGTCCTGCCGGAAGACTCTGCAACGCATAGTGAGAGCAGCTGAGAAGATCATTGGTGTCTCTCTCCCCTCCCTCCAAGAAACTTACGGAACCCGTCTCACTCGCAAAGCCCTCTGCATCGCAAGTGATCCCACCCACCCGTCACACAGCTTCTTCAGTCTGCTGCCATCAGGGAGGAGACTGCGGAGTCTCCAGGCCAGGACCAGCAGATTGAAGGACAGCTTCATCCATCAGGCTGTCAGGAAGCTGAACTCGCTCCCGAACTTGCCCCCCGTCCCTTTTCTGCCCCAGGCACCACTGAACTTGGCATGTCAGGGCATGTCAAAACTTCTCCAGGGCCCCAAAAATCCTCAGACCCCAGAGGGTTAAGTCGTCGGCTCTGGAGGCATTCCCAGGTCCTAGCTGACCGATTCTGGACCAGGTTCATAAGGGTCTATCTTCCTGGCCTCCAAACGCAGCAGAAATGGCAAGCTTCTCCTCCTGACTTGAAGGAGAAAACATTTGTTTTAATTATAGACACCCAACTACCTCGGGGCTTATGGCCTGTAGGACAAATTGTCAAGACCCACCTAAGCCCAGATGGTCATATCAGGTCAGCTGATGTGGAGATAAAGGGTCAAGTTTATACCAGACCGGTAGCCCGCCTGGTCATCCTGCCGGCCTTACCAAAGGATGGACTTAACGCCCCCGACCCTGATTAGTTGAGTCGCCTTTACTTGAAGCAAAGATGCACCGCATCTTTGGGGGCGGCTGTATTAAAGGCTCCTACAAGAGAGACTTTTATTATGAAACAAATCCATATCATTCCAGTAGAGGGCAGCATAGTTAGTTGATTGGCTGCTATTTGTTGTGTTTGGGTGTTCAGTGTGAGCTGTTAGCTGAAAGGACGCTAATTCCAGTTCATTTCGGGGAAATTGCTGCAGATGTAACCGTTGGGTGTTTGTCATTGACCACAAAGTAAGCCCTTTTGTTTATATTTGTGTTAATAGTTATCTGAATAGCTTTGTATGCATCTGTATATTACGGACAAGCCCAGACATGTCCTGTAGCCATCGTTCTGTTATGCAGATCAGTAATATTATTTCCCTTGTGATCTATCCTTTCGATATGGAGATGCAGATGAGTAATATGGGTTCCTAATGATGGCTTCCTAATGATGGCTCGATGTCGATCTGTTAACTGTTATTATGTGTTTAACGTTAGGATATTTACTTAAATGCTGCTCGATTGCGCCACTACTATCTGTATATAGGCATTGCATTGTTATTAATGACATTAATGACGGGGATCGTTATTATTGTTTGTATATATATATTTAGTTTATTCATTATCTTTATTGTATTTATTATTTTTCAGACTATATACATCTTTGACTGTACATCTGTGGCCCTACCTTTCTCTACCAATACAAAAGTATAACCTGATCACCTGTCTCCTCATTATTGGTGCTCTGACCGCCACTCAGAAGGGTTTACTCCTCCATTACTGTAATAAAACCTAACAGTCCAAAAGCCTCTCCAACAATCAGACTCATCACTCATGGCATTTAGGGCTTCTACCTCTTCGGCATCCTTAAATCGCCTGCTTTTACTCATTGTGACTTTATTTATGAAACCGATAACCGCTAATTCAGTGAGTGAAAGGTGTTGCCTAGCAATGTACAATGTTTAAACATAAGGGGACGCGAAAATAAAGGCATTATATAGCGGGTAAATTTGATCCGTGCGGCGCTTATAGGTATAAATGCCCTGTTTTTTTATCTGGTTTTATCTAAACAATTTTTAACACCAAGGTATTGTAAATTACACAATTTTAGTAAAAGTCAAGTCTCCCAGTCATTGAATGTTTTATTGAAAACCTGTTATGTACATTTGAAAAACAGCCACGGGTAAAATTTACCCCGTGGCGGTTCTAGTGTTAAACCCTTTGAAGCTGCACTGAAACTGTAATTTGGAGGCCATTGAAGTCCACTATAAAGAGAATAATCCTGGAGTGTTTTCATCAAAAACCTTAGTTTATTTTTGACTGAAGAAAGAAAGACATGAACATCTTGGATGACATGGGGTGAGTAAATTATCAGGAAAATGTTATTTAACACTAGAACCGCCAACGGGGTAAATTTTACCCGTGGCTGTTTTTCAATGTTCATAACAGGTTTTCAAAAAAACATTCAAGTCTCCCAGTCATTGACTTTTACTAAAATTGTGTAATTTACAATCCCTTGGTGTTAAAAATTGTTTAGATAAAACCAGATCATAAAACGGGGCATTTATACCTATAAGCGCCACGCGGGTCAAATTTACCCGCTATATAGGGCCAATGCCCGTATTTTCGCGCGGTCATTTTCGTGTCCCCTTATGTTTAAACATTGTACATTGCTAAGCAACGCCTTTCACTTACTGAATTAGCGGTCATCAGTTTCATAAATAAAGTCACAATGAGTAAAAGCCGGCGATTTATGAATGCCGAAGAGGTAGAAGCCCTAAATGCCGTGAGTGAAGGAGAGTCTGATAGTGGTGAGATCAGTGACGCGTCCTGGGTCGGTTCAGCATCTGACGGCTCATCTGACAGCGATCCAGAGCCTCCGAGAAACATTAAACTGACTGTTCTTCAGGACAGGATTTCTACAATAGTTACAGATCAGCATCAATAAACTTTGGATGTAAATAATTAAGGTGAAGCTGCGCGCTTGAATTTGTCATCGCATCATACATCCTATGCAGTGTGGGGAATTATTATTGTTCATTATTGTCTATAGGTTATTTTAGTAATTTAAATAACATGGGTTATCTTAATATATGATTAATTATAATATTACACCACCCAAATATGTATTTACTTCCTTCTAATTCTCGTTGTCAGTGCAGGCTTGTTTATCTTGAGCGTTATGAAAAGTGATTAGTGTATCCTGCAAAAAAAAGCCTTGAAGTTGAACATAAAACAACAAGACAAAAATATAGTTGATGACAAGACATAATCATTTCATGACTCTAGACACTTCTTTGTGAAGACAGTGACATAATACAGTGAAATAATATGTTCTTTAGACATATAAAAACAGGTGTAATGTGCGTGGGTAAAATTTACCCGCATGGCGGTTTTAGGTATACAGCGACCCCCGGCGGTTCTAGTGTTAAAAGTGGACTAATCTTTTAAACATACCTGTAATTGGGGTGTAAGCAGATTGTACGAAAACATACAAATGAGATTGTACGAATTTATATGAATTAGCCAGCTCACCAAAACATAAAATTGTTAGGAATTGCCATGAGATTTGTGCTGGATATAAAAGTCTGGGATCCAGCAGTTCAGATTTGAAGCCACATTTCCCACATGAGCACCATAGCTCCTCTGGAGCATGTTTTATCTACTAGGCCACAGCCCAGACACAGTACTATTAAGAGAGAATAAAAATATAAATAATACGCCCTATTATTATAAGGGAGAATGTAATCATCTCCAGCAGAGAGCCCAGCATCGTTGAGATGTCACTAATGTTCTAAAAGTTTACAGATCATCAGCTTTACAAATATTAGCTGGGAAGATACATTTTTTTTCAAGAGAGTTTTATACATTAGCATCTTGCCTGTCCATTCACTCTTTGATCTCTATCTGCGCTTTGATTGTATTTTGCCGTTCAGACTGAGCGCTTTCAACAATGATCAAGCTGGGTTCTAATCACACGTACAAGGCTCCTCCATCGCTGCAGCTGGTGCTTTTGGCCTGCTTTCAGAAGAAACTGAGCAAGTGTGCCTGTACTTTCACTTGGAAAGCTGAAGAACAGAAAATCTGAAAGATGCTACAAATCCATCATCTCGTGCTGAATAACAAGCTATAATGGCAAAATCAATCCGACTCTGAAACTAGACTAAAGCTTTGCTCCAATAGCCAGATTTTAAATTGAACAACAATAGCAATCCAACCCAGCACAAGACTTGCTTATCGGTCAAAAGTCCTTAAAATTGAAAAAAAAGAAGAAAAAAACTATAAAATCAAATTGTAAATACATAAACAGCAGCAAGTTGATTTAATAGTCTAACTTGCGAAAAACACTATAGGGCAAATACTGTATTAATATTTAATATAATGTTGCTGGTTAAATATTACTTTACATAAAAAATATGTTTGTATTTTTACATTAACCATGTAATAAATGTTCTGTTTTTTAAAACCAAGTATAAATCTAAGCATTTTTAAATTTATTCCAAAATAATAACTAGAGACAGTAACAACAATATATTTCATTTGTGAACTGATGTTTAGCTGTTCTTTTTAACCCTTTGACACGTACGATCACACCGGTGTGATCAGTCTTGGCTGGTCCCTGGAGCGTACGATCACACCGGTGTGATTAGAACGTTCAGTGCATCACGTGATCAACTGCCAAATTCAAATGTGCGTGCGCGCTTTGGCTGGCGCTAAACCAGAGATGGACGTGCGCAGCGCTTTTAATATATTACATATATGCAGTGTTTTCAACCAAATAATGTTTATTTTAGGTTTCAGACATTTAAATACACATGAGTACTAACAAAACAATATATTTAGAGTTTGTAAAATACACAATGATGTCTATAGAAGCGGAAATAACAACCCTTTCCATTATAATTAGACGACAGATACACATTGTGAAAGTAACTTAAAAGTTTACTCTATTCTTCCCCAGTTCACCGACTCACTTACTTTCATGTATTTCAGGAGAAGTGGATAAATTCACGGGTTGTAAATCCAACAGATCCGGTTCTCTGTGCGGTGCAAACTAACATGGCGGCGCCCATCGCGCATATAGCTCAACTAACATGATTGTTATAAAGGTGTTTAAACAGCAAAACACATCCACGTGCACATATTTGTCAATCGGAATATTAGATATTTCATGCTTTAGTTCACAAATTTGTGAATATTTTGAATAAAAAAGGAAAAATTAAATGAAAGCAGAAAAATGAGTGATTTATACACTTTTTAATGTCACATTTTTTTGAGGTGGCACTACCTCCCTTGCCTCCTCGGCGGAAACGCCCCTGGCGCGTAGTGTTTCTTTACAAATTGACATCGCCAACTACTGGCCTGGCATTCATAATACATAATCATTTTCGCAGATCGGTATGAACGGGTTCGTTTTGACAGCATTGCCGTCTGAATGCAAAAAACACAAAATAAAAAAAAATATCAGTTTTTAGTACATCGTTGTCGTGTAAATGTAGGTCTCTAGGGATCGGGAGATGAGATGTGAGGTGACAATATCTTTAGTCTGTTTTAGTAATTCTTTAACTTCTGCAACAAGTAAATTTTTTTAAAAATCCATAATTATTATGTCAAAAGATATGCACCTTTTTTTGTGAAGTTCAACCAATATTCAGTGCATTTCCTTATAAATCTCAAACTATTCATTGTACATTCAATATGACTGAAAATCTATGAACAGTTCAGAGTGAATATTTAAATTAGGATGCAAATTACTAATGCAATATCTATGTCTTTTAGTCACCGTGTTGTTTAACCCTTCTCCACTCATTTTGTCTTGAACTCCATTGCTTCTGCCTTCACATTTCACCAGCATACATTTTTTGTGCTTAATTAAAAGTGAAACGTGTCATTTCTGTGCTACTAGTGTCAGCAAAGTGTCTCTTTCTGCACAGGTTTTCAGAACACACCTCATTGTCTGCCATTGGTCGGCCAAATTCAAACCATTGGTTAAGCCATTATTGCTATTTTGGGCTGGTTTGCATAGTTCCTTTAGTGGATCTGGTACTAAAACAAATGCAAATAAATGGTGCTGTCAGTGAGTGCACTTCATTATTACTGAATTCCACACACAAAAAATTTCAGAGAAATGATTTCACTTTAATTCTCCTCTGCACATAAAACTGCCAAGTATTTTGACCCC
>RJVU01065935.1:2675422-2687029 GCA_003731715.1 Anabarilius grahami | reverse complement strand
AAAAAAAAAAAAGCTAAAAAAGAGTTCATTTTCTCAGTTTTCTTGATCGTGGGGCTTCTGTGAGTCATGATTCTGGTACCAAGCTGTCTAGAAACTTAACAAATGACCTTTCCAATGCTGAAAAACCAGGGTGATTGAAAATGCGATTTTTCAAATGTCTTTTTCAAAATGCCATCGGAAATGTACCGTTCAAATCTACATTGATTATGGCAAGCAATCAATCTGAGAAACGGGTTCATTTATAGTTGATGATGATGACAAAGATGATGAAAAGTCAGGGCACGAATGCAGAATGAGATCGGGTGGGCATGGGCAGCCCTGCCTGAGGGGTCTGTGGAGAGGGTGAGGGGGTTTTATTTCTGTCTCCTCTTGCTCCTTCCCCCATTGGCTGTCCTGTTGGATATGTCACCAGCATTACTCTAATTGCCTGCTTTTCCTATGTGCATGGAGTCGGGCTGTGGTGCGTATTACACGCGCTAAGACTGCACTGACTTTACACACACTGACATGGTGGTCAGAGCTCACTGACGTGTCCTGGCAGGCTGGCTTCTGACTTGTGTTTTAAAGCACTGCTAATTTCTGCTGCTTAGCAGTGATCAGTGTGGCCCAAGCATCTGCCCATGTGCCTGGTGGTGATAAAAATATGAATGTTACAATTCAAAGTGTACAGACGTCAGTTGTTCTCTCACAGTTCCCAGTTCCCAGTCCCCTAAGACAACCAACTAAAATATTTACAAGGTTTTTTCAATAAATAAGGTAAAAAGAGGCATGGCAAGTACATTTGTTCACATATAGACAGGACTCCTGACTGCGAATAAAATGGTTGATAAAACCTACAAATATGTGAGGATAATTTAAAATCTAATCACAAGTTTCATTCTGATGGCAGCCCCCAAAACAGCGATAGATAGATAGATAGATAGATAGATAGATAGATAGATAGATAGATGCTTCAAATGCAAGTTGTTGTTGTGAGCATATCGGTAAATCTGTTCTAGTTTATTGCAAATTAGCATCCTTTCCACAAACCTCCTAAAATACTCTGAAATAGCTAGTTGCACTTTGCAGAAGCATTTGAGCTGTAAAAGGTAATCAAGTAGTAATCACCCTTTGTCCCACAAGTGCAAGAAATAAAAGCTGGAAAGCTTTCTGCACATCACTTTCTCTCTGCGCATTGGATTAGCTAGAATTTACTTACAGTAGTTTCAAGGTTTCCCTATTCTGTTTTTTCTTAAAGCAAGCAGCTGTAATGCTTGTGCATTTAAATTCAGAGAATATAATTTTCCTTGTACTATGGCTGGAAATCTGCACTGAATTCCCCAATCTCTGGTTCAATTTTATTCTAATTCAAATTCCTATAGACTCATTTGGGAATATTTCAATGCATAACATGCTTTATGATTACAGGTGCTGGTCATATAATTAGAATATCATCAAAAAGTTTATTTAATTTCACTAATTCCATTCAAAAAGTGAAACTTGTATATTATATTCATTCATTACACACAGACTGATATATTTCAAATGTTTATTTCTTTAAATTTTGATGATTATAACTGACAACTAAGGAAAATCCCAAATTCAGTATCTCAGAAAATTAGTATATTGTGAAAAGGTTCAATATTGAAGACACCTGGTGCCACACTCTAATCAGCTAATTAACTCAAAACACCTGCAAAGGCCTTTAAATGGTCTCTCAGTCTAGTTCTGTAGGCTACACAATCATGAGGAAGACTGCTGACTTGACAGTTGTCCAAAAGATGACCATTGACACCTTGCACAAGGAGGGCAAGACACAAAAGGTCATTGCAAAAGAGGCTGGCTGTTCACAGATCTCTTCTGTCCAAGCACATTAATAGAGAGGCGAAGGGAGGGAAAAGATGTGGTAGAAAAAAGTGTACAAGCAATAGGGATAACCGCACCCTGGAGAGGATTGTGAAACAAAACCCATTCAAAAATGTGGGGGAGATTCACAAAGAGTGGACTGCAGCTGGAGTCAGTGCTTCAAGAACCACTACGCACAGACGTATGCAAGACATGGGTTTCAGCTGTCGCATTCCTTGTGTCAAGCCACTCTTGAACAACAGACAGCATCAGAAGCGTCTCGCCTGGGCTAAAGACAAAAAGGACTGGACTGCTGCTGAGTGGTCCAAAGTTATGTTCTCTGATGAAAGTAAATTTTGCATTTCCTTTGGAAATCAGGGTCCCAGAGTCTGGAGGAAGAGAGGAGAGGCACACAATCCATGTTGCTTGAGGTCCAGTGTAAAGTTTCCACAATCAGTGATGGTTTGGGTTGCCATGTCATCTGCTGGTGTTGGTCCACTGTGTTTTCTGAGGTCCAAGGTCAACACAGCCGTATACCAGGAAGTTTTACAGCACTTCATGCTTCCTGCTGCTGACCAACTTTATGGAGATGCAGATTTCCGTTTCCAAGCTACCAGTGCCTGGTTTAAGGACCATGGTATCCCTTTTCTTAATTGGCCAGCAAACTCGCCTGACCTTAACCCCATAGAAAATCTATGGGGTATTGTGAAGAGGAAGATGCGATATGCCAGACCCAACAATGCAGAAGAGCTGAAGGCCACTATCAGAGCAACCTGGGCTCTCATAACACCTGAGCAGTGCCACAGACTGATCGACTCCATGTCACGCCGCATTGCTGCAGTAATTCAGGCAAAAGGAGCCCCAACTAAGTAATGAGTGCTGTACATGCTCATACTTTTCATGTTCATACTTTTCAGTTGGCCAAGATTTCTAAAAATCCTTTCTTTGTATTGGTCTTAAGTAATATTCTAATTTTCTGAGATATTGAATTTGGGATTTTCCTTAGTTGTCCTTAGTACCGATCTTTTGAAAACACCTACATTTTGTTCATGAAACATAATTTCTTGTTATTCTGTGATTGATATCTTTCTTTTCACAAGCAGGCAGTTGTATCTGATCATGGCTCTGTTTTAAAGTGAATAATTGATGAGCCTTGAGGTAGAGTCAGTCATGTTATTCAGTGCAACTGCAGCCTTTTGATCAATGACACAGAACACACTCTCATTCTGAATATAAAGGAGAGAGAGAAAAGCCACAATGTAAGGTGTTTCTTTGTCACTCCAGGCTGAAGGTAACATCAAGTGTCTGTGCGCATGGAGGAGATTCACTGGAGACAGAGGAAAGAGTTCAGAGATAGAGCAGCCCTTTCTCATCCTCCCTTTGAAATCTCTCCCGCTGATTTATCCTGATTTTACTTCCATTGGTTTGGCTTTTCTAGCACTTAACTGACCTTTCTGGGATGACTGTCATTCTTTCCTGGTAACCATCAAAATGATGGCACAGCAGGAGGGTTTAACCACCCACACAGTGTGAGAGATGGTTTGTTACGTTCTGTATTGCTGTCTCGCTGTCTGTCACACACAGAATTACTAGATTAGCAACACAGGGCACAGTAATAACTTTTAATGAGCAAGAATACCTAGAAATGGACAAACATGTAGACCTTATGTAGCCCCGCCCACTTTCAGCACTGTGCTCGTTGTGTTCGTTTGTATTTCCACAGCATGAAGATAAGATCTTAAGGATCTTATGATTTGACAGCGATGTCATACAGACTGAGCTACCGCAAAAACATAAGTTCAAACACAAAATTCTAAAGATGGCTATGTGCTTATTTCTCTGGCGCGTAAGCTCTATAGGCAAGAGTAAAAACAATGTGTACGTGAGGGAGAAAAAGTGCAGAAAATAATAACAACTCAACAGTTATACAGCTTATACAGTTAAATGAAGTTGTTCTTTAATAGTTTAATAACTTGCATTTAAGAACAAATGAGACCACATTTTGCTTATTTTTTTTCTCCTGCCAATGGAAACACTAATAGCACTATGGCCAAAACCATCAGGTTGAGACAGAGACTGAAAGCCTGTAATAAACACCGAAAGTTGGGAATAAACGATGTATTATAGTGAATCAACAGGATTTTACCCTCTCTAATTAAAGCATTTAATCACTCCTCTCACACGCCATTCCGGCTTGTTCAGCTCCCACTCAGCAGTTACCGTTCAAGTGATTTGGATGTTAGAGAAAACACTCCAACAATATCCTCCAGTTTTAAAAGAAAACATTCCTTGCTGCAGTTCACGTTCTCTCCGCTTTGATTAGTTTTCTTCTATTTTAAAAAATATATTTCTGTCATNTCTACACAACTGACTATATCAGGCCCGTCGCCAAGGGGGGGCATTAGGGGGGAGTGCCACCCCAGATGACACAACGTGCCCCTCTAATCATATGGTCATTCAGAGAACTTGCTATTGAGAGCAAAAAACATTATTTCTGTGGATTTGTTAATTAATATATTCCATATCGAAATGTCTTAAGCAGCATTTAGCTCACAGGAACACTAATCTCTACAATGGTAACTTTAACACATTATCTTCAGAAATATGAATCAGAATAGGCGGAGCATGCATACGGCTGGCAAGGCATACAAAAACTCTTGTTGCACGCTCGCAAATCCTCTCATTATAAAAATTAATAAGAGATTCATTGTGCAGTCAGCTTCATTGATTATAATGGAACTTTATACGTGACTGATTTCCTTAACCCGCCCGCTCCCGCGGAATTTCTGACCAGGACCGCCCGCTCCCGCAACCCACGTGTTCCACTTCCGCCCGCGCCCGCAATGTTTGTGTCCACTCCCGCCCGCTTCCACGGACTTTCTCTCAGAGCTTGTGAAAATAGACCTAAACAAATAGGCTACTCTCAGACTAAATTCGTTCAAGTTAACATCCAGAATAAAAGACTTTAAACATGATTGCGTTTAAATAAGATGAAGTAGCCGCAAAACCAAAGCCCCACACGTGATAAAAACATTGGGTATTTTTTTATTGGCATTATAAAACATTAACCGTTGAAACAAAACTACAACTAGCAGCACCTCATTTTTAAACGCAGGCTACTGCATACACACTCACCGAACGATTAACTAAACGAACAGTTTAACTGTTAACAGTTATGTAAATAAGCCAAAGCACAATACGAAATAACTTTAACTTATTAAATAAACACATAAGACTTACAAAGTAGACTAGATATACTTTAAACAAATTAAATACAAAACGAAATAAATAAAATAAATAGAATGCCGCAAATTCACAATAGCTTGCTTAACAGGCTATTGCAAAAAAATAAAAATAAATAAAAATAACGTAGCCTACTTAAACAAATGAATGATCACTGGGCCTTGCATTGCTTACTCCATATTACTATGAAGGAAAAGTATATTGCTGACTGACTGCGGTCACAGACTTGTGCGTCTTTCTTCCATGATCTGCCCACACACACACTGAATGCCCTCTCTGACGGCGCACTAGATGCGAGAATGCTCAAAATAAAACGCGCGAATTTTAAGAACTGTTTCCAAGTGTCTGAGTTGTCTTGCTTTGCTTTTGTCAAGTAAAGAGCCAATGCAGCCCTCTACTTTGCGAGAACACGATGAACTAAGGATGAGTGATTTTTAGTGACTATAAAGTGAGCACTCTTTGCACGCTTTTGCTGCCATACCAAATCCTCCATACAGTATGCTTGCTTTTCTGTTAAAATTAACAGTGGTTTGTAAACGTAGACACTTTAATAACAAATAATTTATCAGGAGTGTTTATGGTGGGATGTGTAAATTGTGAAACTATTTCAAGGAAATCAATTTAAATGTGTTTGTAAAGCAGAAGCGCATCTCCTTAGCCTTACCCTGAAGTTGGATCACCCTCCGCCTATGATCAGAAAATTAATATTTAACGCATTAATACATAAATCGGAACTTACTATATTTATAAATGACTATCACTTGGAGACCCTTGGTGTTGTTTTAATATAGAATTTTGGGTAACACTTTACAATACGTGTACACTAATATGCATTAATTCATGCTTAACTAATGCACAGATAATCATGTGTTAATGTATGACTCATGAAGAACTAAACCATTAATTAATGATTACTGCATCAGCAACTAATAAAGTTTCTATATGATTAATAGATTAAGTGATATATGAATTGTTATTAATTAAATGTGTCATAATGTATTAATTCCTAAATAACATATTTTATTAACTAATAATGTAAGTTAATGTGTTAATTACCACAATGGGTTGAAGCCATGTCCAGTTGTCTGCTTTAACTAATCATTAACTAATGATTTGCAAATGTATCATTATGTTATGACTTTACTTGTTGAGGCACATGACTATTAACTAATTGTTAATTAATATGTCATTGTGGTTTTGACATCTACACTAAGCCATGGATTTCAATTTCAAACAATTTACAACCATGATTCCACTGTACCAGATGAACCTCTGCATTCAGAACCTTGTTGTTCATGACACAGGAATGTGTCTGGTTACGCTTAAGGTCTAGAATTCAAAGGTGGAACACTGAGAACATGTGCACTGCTATTTCATAACACTGTGTCAAGACCGGACAAAGAGAATAGAACACCTTTATAATCAGTGATAGTGATACTACACAATGAACACAACACAACAAAACGTCACTTCTGTTAAGGATAAATTAGCTTGCAATGGTCTGTCACATCCAGTGTAAACAGCTGTTGCAGCATGTCTCGATAATGCCCACATCCAGTTTAAACACAGTGCAACATCAATCTGTAGTTCAGATTCTGGTGTGCTGATATTTGTGTGCAGCCCAACTTACCCATCCTTCAAACACATTCTCTGTCATTACACTCACTTCATGTGCAACTGTCAAAACCCATTAATTACTTATTACTTAACAATTAGTTAATAGTCATGTGCCTCAACAAGTAAAGTCATAACATAATGATACATTTTCAAATCATTAGTTAATGATTAATTAAGGCAGACAACTGGAAGTTGAAGTGCATGGCTTCAAACCATTGTGGTAATTAACACATTAACTTAAACTATTAGTTAATAAAATATGTTATTAAGGAATTAATACATTATGACACATTTAATTAATAACAATTCACATATTACTTAATCTATTAATCATATAGAAACTTTATTAGTTGCTGATGCAGTAATCATTAATTAATTCTTTATGAGTCATACATTAAAACATGATTATCTGTGCATTAGTTAAGCATGAATTAATGCATATTAGTGTACACGTATTGTAAAGTGTTACCGAATTTGGTCTATTTTAGTTATAATATGTGTTGTTATTGTTTTGGTGAATGTTTGAATGTCTCAAATCATAAAAAAGTGTGCCCCCCTGTTGCTGTGTTATTAAACAAAAGACATTGGGGCAGTCGTGGCCTAATGGATAGAGAGTCGGACTTGTAACCCAAAGGTCATTGGTTCGAGTCTCAGGTCCGGCAGGGATTGTCGGTGAGGGGAGTGAATGTCCAGCGCTCTCCCCACCTTCAATACCACGACTGAGGTGAGACCCTTGAGCAAGGCACCGTACCCCCAACTGCTCCCCGGGCGCCGCAGCAATGGCTGCCCACTGCTCCGGGTGTGTGTTCACGGTGTGTGTGTTCACTGCTGTGTGTGTGCACTTGGATGGGTTAAATGCAGAGCACAAATTCCGAGTATGGGTCACCATACTTGGCCACATGTCACTTCACTTCACTCACTTTCACATTGAACATGTTAACTCACTTGCCTTTCTTTTATTCACTGAACTCTTTCACTCATACAGGTCTCCCCTGTTATCTCCTGACTCCTCCCAGCCTCTGTCTCTTAAAGAGGCCCATAATAAAAACATAATCACACCACATCTCCCCTTCGAACAAAACTTAAAACAGTAAGCCAATAACAACACCACCGTTCTTAAGCCTTCAAAATTACTTTTGAACTTAAACCAAGCATTGCCACAATCAACAATAACGTTTTTTTTTTCTCTAAACACTGCATTAACATTTTCCCATTTACATTTTAGAACTTTTTTTCTTCTTTTTAACTCATTGTATTTGAAACCCAAATTAGCTCTCCTGTGACTTATAAATCCAGTGTCTTTGGCTGGCTCATGGTCCTTCCTGATCGTGTTTTGTATAACATGTGAGTTTGGGCTTTTGAAGGTTCTGTGAAGTGCTCCCCCTCCTCTGTTTGATCAACAGTTTTTAGGAAAATTTCAGCACATGGTTTGGTGTTAGAAATAGGAACAAGATGACATCTGTTCCTTCTGATGGTGCCTTGAGGGCTTTCCACCAAATATGAACAAGGTGCTGAATGGGATGCTAACACAGTTCCCTTAGTATTTGTTTCTGTAATCCAAACTCTCTGACCTGAGGAAAGGTGACTGTGTTGTCTTGTACGGTGACGTGTTGTAACTTGCAGCCTGCTTCTCTCTCATTCCCTTTTCCTTTGCTGCTACAGCGATGTAATCAGGGAGGTTTGGAATCAGAAGTGAGTGATGCTGTGGTATTGGTGTGCGTAGTCTTCGGCCCATTAGGAGCTGAGCAGGACTGTAGCCATTTGCCAGCAGTGTTGTTCTGTAAGCCAGCATTGACAAATAGGGGTCCTTTGCTTTGCTGAGTAGATGCTTTACCGTCTGAACCTGACACTCAGCTTCTCCTTTGCTTTGAGCAAATCTCAAGCTGCTGGTGATGTGACTGAAGCCATAGTCTGCTGCTAAGCTTCCAAACATCTAGCTGGAAAATTGAGATCCATTATCCGAGAAAAGGATCTCTGGAATTCCATTCCCTGAAAACACAGACTTTAGGTGCACTATTACATCATCAGATCTCCACAAATCTGGAAAAACAGTCCATCACCAGTAGATAAGTGCATCCATGCATTGAAAACAAGTCTGCACCCAGCTTAAGCCACGGTCTGGCTGGAAAATCAGAGGGCATTAAAACCTTGTTTGGGTTTACTCATTCTTTAAAGGGGTGGTTCAGTGTTTTTTTCTAGGCTTGATTGTGTTTTTGGGGGCACAGTTTAACATGTCTTAATTTCCCTCATGTCGGGCTTAACATACTCAGAGTTTTCACTTAACCTCCTTTCTGAAACGGGCCCCAGATCGTTCAGGAGAAATATGACAAACAATGGACAATATATCAATATTTCATGGATTTAATGCTTTTGTGCACAAAAAGGGCTGTTGGATGTTTTTCAATGTATGCTTATCATGGACAATTTACCCAATTGCGAAGGATTGGATTCATCTCGCGATTAGTATTTCATAACAAAGGTATGAGGTCCCGTTTTGATTTTGCGTGTTGTCATTTGCACTCCCGACACAAACTACAATATTACTGTTGCTGGAGCATTTATATCATAAAACAGACACCGTAGATTGACAGTAAACCCTTAGAATGTTCAAAATATATATAATATGTTATCATTCTCAATATTTTAGACAGGTCTCTATATAGTAAATGTATACCATGGTAAACAAAGTGACGTCAATCCCGAAGTCGGGACAGTGCGGCTCAAGGGGTTAAAGAGCAAGCACAAATTATGCAAAAGCAGCAGCCTTTCTGGGGCACTCAGTGTCTGAATTCGCTCACACATCTTCATTCACTCCTTCAAGTGAACTATATTAGTGGAGTAAAATAGGGAATAGTGAATGAGGTATAAGGGGCGATTTTGGACACAGTCACCCGCTCTCACTCTGATCACACGCGCATGTAGCTAATCACTATCTAGCTTGGTCTTGCATTTAAACTGTTCAATTGCACTCAGTCATTATACTGATGCCTTTTTGCTATTGTTTGTAGGAAAAGTGAGTTTTCTTGTTACCTGTGTATGGACTATCTTCCCTGTGTTTATGAGACAAGTGACTCTTTTAACTGTGTTTTGGATATTACCCAAATTGCTTACCTGTGCTTTGTTTTTTGGATTTTGAAAACCTGTTTCCTGTGGATAAAGTTTTGTTGACCTGTTTTTATGAAGAACCTGATATTCTAAGTTCCTGTTTGATAAAAATTTACCTGTGAATATTTTGCGTTCTGTGTATGATCCCCAATCTGTTTAAAGGACTTGCCTGTAAACTTACCTCACTCTACTCACTTGTTTTATCACCTTGTTTTGCAATAAACTCCTGGGTTCTTCTCCATCTTCTGTGTTTGTGCATGGTGTTACACTTTGAGCACCAATCAGTATATTAGAATGATTTCTGAAGGATCATGTGACTCTGAAGTTTAGAGTAATAATGGCTGCTGAAAATTAAACTTGGCCATTAAAGGAATAAATTTGATAATATATTCAAAAAACAATGGTACTATTTCACAATGGTACTATTTCACAATATTACTGTTTTTACTGTATTTTAAATGCAGATTTCTTAAAAAAAACAAACATTTTAAACCAAACTTTTGAATAGTAGTACATGTACTGTATATATTTTAGATATTGTAAGCTGTAATGATTTAAAATTTTAAATCAATTATTAGCCACCACAATTTATTAATTATTTACTGTACAAGAAATATCTCAATATCAATGCAAAAAAAACAAACAATGGAATCATTACATTAAGTACTTTATGTACTTAATGTTTAAGTACTTGTTACGTCCATTGGTAATCAATGTCAATCATAACAGTTTCCGATTAAACCAATCATTTAATGCAGTTGTCATTCCAGAAACTTTGCAGCTTAGCAGCTTGAAAAATGTCTCAGGTTATGCATGTAACCATGGTTCCCTGAGAACAGGGAACGAGACGTTTCGACGCAGTGCGAGTTCCCTTTTGAAAGGGAAATAAATTTGTATTCAGATTGTGAACGGGCAATAAACAGAAAACAAAAGAAGAACCCTCTCTTTATAAGCATTAAATCGCAAGCTGACTGAATTCTGCTCTCCTGCAAAAACTCTAGTTTTTGACAAATAAAAAAGATGTCTTAATTGTACAATGAATCTCTCATTTACATTGTGTTTACACTTTGTTGGTTATAATGAAAGGATTCGTGAGCATGCGGCTCGAGTTGAACAAAACAAAACCTTGTGCTTTTTCAGCAGTGTTAAGCAGATTCTGACTAACTTACTGATTAGCACCTCTGATAGGCCATTTGTGTACACACGCTCAACAGATGTGATTGTGATAGGTTACAATTCTCAGTGCTTGTAAATAAAAACTTTTGACGCTTAGAGATTGCTCAAACAAACACGAACGAAAGAGTTTGAAAGCAGCGTCTATCAGCGTGTACTGAATTGTAACACAGTTCATATATGTGGGAAGAAGGAGGCGGGAACCGGCGAACGTTCAAACAAAACTTTAATATATAAATAAACCAACAAAACGAAAGTAATGCCGGCAGACCCTCGCGGACGTCTGCCGGCCACACAAACATAATAAAACATAACATAAAGTCCAGGCCTGGTCCTCTCTCGTCCTTCACTGTCGTCGCTCCTCCTTTTATGCTTCCGGAGCTCCTCCGTGAGGGACTCGAGGCCGGTGCGCCTCACAGGTGACGATCATTAACACTTGCGTCACCGGCCTCGCGCCGTTCCCTCACGGCTCTCGCCCGCCCTGCTCGTCACATACCCCCATCGCCCCTCGCAGGCCGGGGGGTACCCACGAGACTGCGCTCTACTCCCCCCCCGGGGCCTGTCTCGGCGGCCGCAGCACCTGGGGGTAAGGACAGACGAGACGAGAGAAAGGAGACGGAAGCAAGGGGAGCGACAGGACGAGAG
>RJVU01065935.1:2637962-2674486 GCA_003731715.1 Anabarilius grahami | reverse complement strand
CCGGAGGAGCCATCGCCGGCCGCCAGGAGGCGGTCGAGGATCGGGCCGTCCACCGAGCGTCCAGTGCCATCGCATGGCACCGCGAGGAAGAGCCTCTCGGCTGGCTGAGGACCGAGCGGCAGTGTGTCTGGGAACCGGACCAAGAATTTTTATTTTTTTTTTACATTCAAACAAAACTTTAATCTCAAATTAAACAAACACAAAACAAAAGTAACGCCGGCAGACCCTCGCGGACGTCTGCCGGCCACACAAACATAATAAAACATAAAATAAAGTCCAGGCCTGGTCCTCTCTCGTCCTTCACTGTCGTCGCTCCTCCTTTTATGCTCCCGGAGCTCCTCCGTGAGGGACTCGAGGCCGGTGCGCCTCACAGGTGACGATCATTAACACTCGCGTCACCGGCCTCGCGCCGTTCCCTCACGGCTCTCGCCCGCCCTGCTCGTCACATTCACGTTGACCAAAACACACAAGAAAAAGCGTTTTGGAAAAAACATTTTCGGAAATCACAGACATTCGCATTCGGACGGGATTAGATTTCTCTGAGGACCGCCGAGTTTGACGAAAAACAGTAGGTAATTTGCTCTGGAATTTTTACAGAGGTCGTGTGAGAAAAAGACAGACATGGCAGATTCGGACGGGATTAAAATCTCAAAGTACGTCTGTGAAACAGAAATTTCTCTAACGTCCCCCTGTGAAACTAGTCCCGTCCGAATAGGGCTATAGACTCATTACAGCAAATGCTCTAATCTAACAACTCAAGTAAATCAAGCGTTAAAGATTGTGTTAGAACAATCACTGACACAGCCCAGGGTTCAAATCCATACTGCTGATGACTGTGACCTTTATTTGATCCAAAGCCTCTGTTGGGAAAAGATCCAATATGTGCATATGCATAACCCCATTTCCCAGTGACTGCACACAAAGCTCCTCAGAAAGATGAGAAGAGGTAAACAGGGGTTTTTCATCACTTTCTGCATCTTTTCAGCTCTTGTTTGTTTTATGCACTTCTCAGATACAGGCCTCTGCTTAAACCTTATCTTGGTTGACATATACCAAACATTGGGATTTTCACAGCAGCAGCAACAAGGAACGCTAAGACCTTCTCTTTTTTTTACACTGTGCTACTGTTGAGAAAGATAAAGTGATTGATAGTGTGAGAGAGCAATGCAGGGAGTATATGTGTGACTGTGTGAGAAAGAGATTGAGGCTGTTTCATAGGGGATCAGTCTGACCTTGTTCAGAGCAGAGCTGAAACTTTTGAAGGGGCCAATCAATGGACAAACACTCCATTCTACAAGCATGAGTGCATAGAGCTAGAGAGAGACAAATCAAATCTCTGGGTCACATCGAGAGAGACAATCACCAACAGCGAAAAACCAATGTTGATGTAAAAACGAAAACAAGTACTTTTTTAAAAGTCAGCATGAAATTAAAATTCACACAATTCACAATTCTCTGTGCACAATTCTGCACAATATTCCAAAAAAAAAAAAAAAAAGTACACTTGAAAGACATATTTTTGGTGCAACTTGGGGTAACACTTTAGTATAGGGAACACATATAAACTATTAAAGGGTTAGTTCACCCAAAAATGAAAATAATGTAATTTATTACTCACCCTCATGCTGTTCCACACCCGTAAGACCTTCGTTCATCTTCAGAACACAAATTAAGATATTTTTGTTGAAATCCGATGGCTCAGTGAGGCCTGCATAGCCAGCAATGACATTTCCTCTCTCAAGATCCTCATGTACCATCATGTACTAAAAACATATTTAAATCAGTTCATGTGAGTACAGTGGTTCAATATTAATATTATAAAGCGACGAGAATATTTTTGGTGCAGTTTGGCGGTTTGACACGCGATCCAAATCATGATTCGACACGCTGATTCATAACGCTCCGAAGCTTCCTGAAGCAGTGTTTTGAAATCGGCCATCACTATATAAGTTGTTATTTTGTTTTTTTGGCACACCAAAAATATTCTCGTCGCTTTATAATATTAATATTGACTGTACTCACATGAACTGATTTAAATATGTTTTTAGTAAATTAATGGATCTTGAGAGAGGAAATGTCATTGCTGGCTATGCAAGCCTCACTGAGCCATCGGATTTCAACAAAATATCTTAATTTGTGTTCCGAAGATGAACGAAGGTCTTACGGGTGTGGAACGGCATGAGGGTGAGTAATAAATGACATTATTTTCATTTTTGGATGAACTAACCCTTAAACTACAACTTTTCCCTCATTAAACTCCTAATTTACTGCTTATTAATAGTTAGTACGTTAGTTGTTAAGTTTAGGTATTGGGTAGGATTAAGAATATATAGAGTAAGGTCATGCATAATAAGGCATTAATATGTGCTTAATAAATACTAATAAATAGCCAATATTCTAGAGATATGCATGCTAATAAGCAACTAGTTAAAAGACCCTAAAATAAAGTGTTTCCCAACTTGGCAAGCACAGTCAAAATCATAATTATTCCAAACTTTTGACCGGTAGTGTATACTTTATTCAAGTAGGCTATTCATATTGCAAATATTTCATTATATTACAATAGATGTTTTGCCAGTGCCAGACCTTTTGAAGGGCTCTTTAAAGCATGAAATAGACTAATGATTTTCCCTGGCTGCTGCCTTTTATGTCACAGCTCATGCACTAGTCGGCCAGTTTAATTTTATAGGTCAGGGAGAGAGTGGAAAATAATCATGAAAAACTAAATTATGGCTGATTTTGGTATAAAAACAACTATAAGTGGACCAAAGGTAATAGGATAAAATGGTTTACAGAGGTTTTCATGCTCTGTTGTTGCCAATAACATTTTCCTTCGGTTTTGCTTTCCTAGTGATTTTTCACCTAATTTGATTTAGTGTGCAACTTGTTTCCGGAATACCAAAAATGACCTAAAATTAAAACTCATTTACTCCCCCTCATGTTGTTCCAAACCTGTATCTTTCTGTCTTCTGGAGAACACAATAGATTATATATATATATATTTATTTATTTTTTATTATTTTTTAAATTTTTTTTATATATATATATATTTACAGTGCTGCTTGAAAGTTTGTGAACCACTTGCAGAATCTGTGAAAATGTGAATAATTTTAACAAAATAAGAGGGATCATACAAAATGCATGTCATTTTTATTTAGTACTGTCCTAAGTAAGATATTTTTCATAAACTATGTTTACATAAAGTCCACAAGACAAAAAAATAGCTCAATTTATAAAAAAACGACCTGCTCAAAAGTTTGTGAACCCTTGATTCATAATACCTGGATGATCTACGACCATTTTTTTGTTTTTTTTTTTNATAAAATGGTTTACAGAGGTTTTCATGCTCTGTTGTTGCCAATAACATTTTCCTTCGGTTTTGCTTTCCTAGTGATTTTTCACCTAATTTGATTTAGTGTGCAACTTGTTTCCGGAATACCAAAAATGACCTAAAATTAAAACTCATTTACTCCCCCTCATGTTGTTCCAAACCTGTATCTTTCTGTCTTCTGGAGAACACAATAGATTATATATATATATATTTATTTATTTTTTATTATTTTTTAAATTTTTTTTATATATATATATATTTACAGTGCTGCTTGAAAGTTTGTGAACCACTTGCAGAATCTGTGAAAATGTGAATAATTTTAACAAAATAAGAGGGATCATACAAAATGCATGTCATTTTTATTTAGTACTGTCCTAAGTAAGATATTTTTCATAAACTATGTTTACATAAAGTCCACAAGACAAAAAAATAGCTGAATTTATAAAAAAACGACCTGCTCAAAAGTTTGTGAACCCTTGATTCATAATACTGCGTGTGGTTACCTGGATGATCTACGACCATTTTTTTGTTTGTTTGTTTTGTGGTGGTTTTTCATGAGTCCCTTGTTTGTCCTGAGCAGTTAAACTGACTAATATTCTTCAGAAAAATCCTCCAGGTCCCTAAAATTCTTCAGATTTCCAGCATCTTTTGCATATTTGAACCCTTTTCAGCAGTGACTGTATGATTTCTCAGATCCATCTTTTCACACTGAGGACAACTGAGGGACTCAAACTATTAAAAAAGATTCAAACATTCACTGATGCTCCAGAAGGAAACACGATGCATTAAGAGTCAGGGGTGAAAACTTTTGAACAGGATAAAGATGTCCAAATTTTTCTTACTTTGTTTAAATATCTTTTTTTTTTTTTTTTAATTTTGTACTGCCCTTCGGAAGCAACAGAAGATACTTAAATGTTTGCCAGAAAACAAATTAAGTACAATATTCCTTGATCTTCAAATTCAAAAGATTTTCACTCCCCGGCTCTTAATGCATCGTGTTTCCTTCTGGAGCACCAGTGAATGTTTGAATCTTTTTTAATAGTTGTGTTTAAGTCCCTCACTCCCTATATATATATATATATATATACCAGAAATAATTCAGACACTTTGACCTGACCATGTTTTGCTTAAGTGTTATCTGACATAATTAAGATAATTTTTTTTTCTGACACAGTTTAACTAACCATTTTTTTTTTAATTATAGTGCATAAACTAAGAATGAATGAATGAATGAATGAAATGTTCAAGGTGACTGAATAAATTCTGGTTTGACATATACATACATATATATATATGGACAAAAGTCTTTATTTACTTTTATGCACAGAAGAAAGCAAGACATACAGATTTAAAACAACAATGTTTGAGTGAATATGCATTTAAGCTGCACTGAGTCCTATATATAAAAATTAAAGACAGAATTTAAAGTTTTTAAAAATTTGGCTATTGGAAGAAACCAAAAAAGGGGATCAAAAGGAATTTATCCAAGAGATAAACTCTAAAGAAACTCTTTTTAGGTTAATGTCACTTTATAAGCATTGCTGTCATATTAATTCTTGTCACATGTATCTATCTCTTATGATCATTTTAAGCAGGCATTTTATCTGCAGTCTCTTACAGTTTCACAAGCATCTGAGCAGCCCATCACTTCCACTGAACAAGCTTTGCTCTAAAATAACCTTTAAAATTGCTAAAAAAAACCTCTGAAATTATAAATATTAAATGAACATCTAAAACTGGCTTGTATGCTTGAATATAACAGCACCACCCTGTTAATTTATTCCTTGTTGTATTTCTCCACAGCCAGGTTTTTCTGCCTTTCTTCCCTTACATTTTATTATATTATACTTCACCAACAATGTTTTTAGGTCTGTTTCTTACATACATAAAATAAATAAATAAATTAAAAAACTCAGGCAGATCATGCCCCAAGATGCTGACAGACATGAAGTCATGCGATAATCTTTTCCCAGTCTATCCCCTCTAGACCTCAGTACATAATTCATGACCGTACGAGTTCATCTTATGAGGCAATTTTCTGCCGTTTCATTTTTAGCCATTTTACATCATATGAGCCGAGAGATATAAGCCAGTCTTATAATGGATTTCACAAGGAGTACAACAATAAGATGTGCTGAAATAAAAGGGTTTATAATTGATCATTTAGGTCAATTGCAAACCAAAAACTAAATTGTACTGAAGTAATTAACATAATTTCAAGATCACAAGATTTTCAGAATAAACAAATTGTACTTCAGAATGATTCATGTTATTAGTCATACGTCGCTCTGGTGATCCTCCTACACAAAGGCTGATTTTAGGTTATGAACTCATATATGAATTAGATACAAGCAAAAACATTTCAGTGATACTGGGTATATTATATAAACACTAAACTGTACTTGCAAGCCCGATCTACTGTAGCTTCTGTTAGCATGTCTATTTGTTTACATTACTGCTAATCACACATTTAATGGAGTTTCGCATTTAGTCTTTCATCAGCTTGTTAGTTGGTTATTACTGCGTGAATGCTTTTTATCTAAAGTGACTCATAGGACACTAATTGCAAGGACGGTTTCCCCTGGCGTAGCCTGGAGTGATGCTGCCGTGCTCAAGAGAACCACAGTAACAGAGTAAGACTGTGATTACATTAGCACTTCAATTCACCCAAAGGCTAATGCCACTCCATCAAGCGAAGAACTGATGACAACAATCAAAAACTGTGTTATTTGCAGCACAATAACTGGATTCAGCACAGTAAGTAAATAAAGTCTGCTTAAAAGGGTGGAAAAAAGTGCAAAAGAGCTGACAGGCTTCTATTGTGGTCTGTAATAAAGGGAATCAGTCAAGAAACAAAACTGTTGAGCACAGGAGAAGTCTGAAAAATTGTGATTTGTTTGGAATATAAATATGGTCTTAAAGGAATAGATCAACTTTAAATGATAATTCTGTGATCATTTACTCACCCTCATGTCGTTACTAACCTGTATGACTTTCTTCTTCTGTGGAACACAAAAGACGGTATTTTTTAAAATTGGGTCCAAAACAACATTGGACATCACTGACTTTTACTGTATGGACAAAAACATTTGAAGCATTCTTCAAAATATCTTCGTTTGTGTTCAGCAGTAGAAAGAAAGTGCAATAGATGGTTTGGAACGACATGAGGGTGATTAAATTATGACAGATTTTTAATTTCTGAGGGCACTATTCCCACTTCAGTTTGGAACTCTATTATGTGATCTGTGACAAGCTTTCTGGAGTATGTCTCGTATGTGAGAACAATAAAAGACTCCTTTTCACTTTTCAGTTATGTATTAAATACATTTGTTTTACTAACATTAATAAGGAGATTCATTATATATAATGTAGATTTAATATAGTTCTCCAAATCTCTCCTAAAGTAAAGAAAGAGAGTTTTTTTAGGCAAGAAAAAGTTCAAAGGCTCCTGTTCGCAGCATAGGATGATGCAAAGTGGCAGATGCATGTCACAAATAATTCATTAAGATCATCTTATGTAACCCACCGTTACAGAGAAAAATAGACCTCCTCTTCATCTGCGACTAATGAGGTTAATGAGGAAAGTGTTCACCTTCTTACAGACCCCTGACATTGCAGAACACAGGTAGAAATATATATATATATATACAGCTATGGTAAAAATTAAGAGACCACTCCAAGTTCTGAAATCAATGTTAAGTGGTCTCTTATTTTTTCCATAGCTGTATATACACAGTTGCAAGAAATAAATATGTGAACCACTTGCAGAATCTGTAACATTTGTGAATAATTTTAACAAAATAAGAGAGATCATACAAAATGCATGTTATTTTTTAATTTAGTACTGTCCTGAGTAAGATATTTTCATAAAAGATGTTTACATATAGTCCACAAGACAAGAAAGTAGCTGAATTTATTAAAATGGCCCTGTTCAAAAGTTTGGGAACCCTTGATTCTCAATACTGTGTTTCATTACCTGGATGATCCATGACTGTTTTTTTGTTTTGTGATGGTTGTTCTTGAGTCCCTTGTTTGTTCTGGAAAGGGTTCAAATATGCAAAAAATGCTTGAAAACTAAGGAATTTTTGGGACCTGGAGGATTTTTCTGAAGAATATTGGGCAGTTTAACTGCTCAGGACAAACAAGGGACTCATGAACAACCGTAAAAAAAAAAAAAAAACAGTCGTAGATCATCAGGTAACCACACACAGTATTAAGAACCAATGGTTCACATACTTATGAATGGGGTTATTTTAATAAATTCAGCTATTGTTTTGTCTTGTGGACTATATATGAACATCTTTTATGTAAAATTTCTAACTCAGGACAGTACTAAATAAAATAAAAAATAGTATGCATTTTGTATGATGTTTTGTTAAAATTATTCACATTTTCACAGATTCTGCAAGTGGTTCACATACTTTTTTTTCCAACTGTATATACAGTCAAACCAAAATTTATTCAGACACCTTGAACATTTCATTCATTATTACAGTTTATTCACTATAGTTAAAAAAAAATGGTAATAAAATATGACAAGATCTCAGAGGTAAACTGTGTCAGAAAAAAGTGTCAAAGTGTCTGAATTATTCCAAATTTTTATCTGTTTTACTGGTAGTCCACTGTATGAAGAATTTTTGGGTATAATATGTCACAGTTTACTTTATTTTGCTATCCTCTTACATAAATGAACTATAGTATCCTGCACCCTCTAGTAAAAATGTCAAAAATATCAAAAATGTCTGAATAATTTTTGGTTTGACTGTATGTATTGGGTTATATCACATATTATATTTGTAAGAAGACCTTTAGACTTTCCTTTTACCTGTAGATGCAATTTACATGTAATTGCAGGCTGGTGCATGACCGGTCTATTTAGTTTCTGCTGGGCTTTTATTGCTCCTATGAGAATTATTAGATATGTTAGATTAACTAATAGCTATATTTCTATTTGGGGGTGCAGTTGTGGCCTAATGGTAGTATGAGTATGGGACACCACTTGGCTACATGTCACATCACTTTCTATCCAGAGTTACAAATTTAAAGGGATAGTTCACCCAAAATGAAAATTCTGTCATCATTTACTCACCCTCAAGTTGTTCCAAACCTGTATGAATGTTAGAAAATTACAAAATCACAAAAAACAGGTTTTTAAACTCTAAATTTGCAAAACACAAACCTTAGAAAATGAACAGAAAATAAAAGGCATATGGTCCCACTTTATATTAGAGGTCTACTGTACTACTGTACTGAGATTTAAATGAATCCTTTGATACAATACATTGTACATATATAGGGCTGGGCGATACACCGGTAGATAAACCAGTAGAACTCCGGTAGAGCGCACTGTCAAAGAGAAGGTTTCTGAGCGCCATCAGTCTAAGAGACCGTTTTTAAGCACAGTCACAAGTGCACATGAAGCTGCTGCTCATAGAGCGTGTGAGTACTGAACGGAGTTCTTTTTTGCTGATTAATTGGGCTTGAACAGTTAAATACCCATACTTATGTGTCAAAATGCCTGTCTTTGCAAGTATCCTCGTAAACACAGTCATTAAAGTCTTAAGTAAATGTAAACAGTTGAGAAAGGAAATGCATTTGAATCAGTCTTCAGTAAGCTTGAGGTTTTTTATTTACTTCTATTTTGTGATATTGAAAATGGTGACAAGAATTATGAAATTTCAATGGTATCAAAAATGTTGATATCATAACCTTATTTAAAGCAAAAATAACTACATCATGATATATATCATTATCGTGAAATAAAATTACTAATATTGTGATATAAGATTTTGTTCATATCGCTCATCCCTAGTTCTTATATTTTAAAAGATACCTGCATGTATTATAGCTTGATTAATTTCTGTAATTATAATACCCCTTAACCCACCCTTAAACCTAACCATACCACCAAACATATCATTAACCTTACCCGTATCCTAAAGTGTTTTGCGATACAATATTAACAGAATAAGTACATACTTATTTTCTGATGCAAGTACATAGTAGTTAAAGACACATATAAAGTGTGACCACCATACTTATATTATAATATGTATAATATTTAGTTTAACCATCCTTTTATTGACCATGAGAAAAATAGATAAAAAAAAAAAGATAGTTTCAGGCCCTATTTTGTGCTCTATTTGTAGAAAGTGCCATAAGCTCTCCAAAGCCATCCACTTCTAAGTTGTGTGAACCAGACCCAAGGGCTTACTACAGTGAAAGGGTATATTACAGAGTGCAGAACTGACTCTGTTGAAGTTAAACAACCTTTCCTGTAAAGTACAAAAGTAATGATTCTCATGGGTTTCACTTGTATCTGAACCAGCATCAAAACACTCTCTCTTGATTTCTGCTCACCAATGCTCTGGCGGTTCAGGCACGTACCGCTCGGTCTCTTTGGATCTTTGTCAGCTGCCTTGTGTTGCTTTGAAATCTAATGAAAAGTGTTAGGCCCCATATAGAGCTAACACAGACTTTATATAAAATGACTCACCTAACCATGATTAGCTGCTTAAAGTTTTCTTGGTGAGTTGTTATTTCCACCAACCCCTGACAGGAACTGATTTAAAAAGATATTGATAGTGTATATTCACTTTGCTGTCAGATGCTGCCACATGTGTCCCTCTAGTCTACATAAAGACCATTAAGGAACACATATCTGTCTTTGCCTGCCTCCACTGTCTTCTGACAGACCTTCCCCCGAAGCCAATTTCTGGTGTCCAGTTTTATCCTCTGTTCATGAAATTGTATTTGATTGAAGGGTGAGGATGACAAATGTGACAGATGTTGGTCAAGGATATCACCTACGACAAAACTGTAATAGATACTGTCATATTTTTACACACGTCACTTCCAGAGTCCAAGATTAAAGCCCAAATCTCAAATGTGCAACACGGAGCATAATATAAAAATCACAAAACATAACTGGCAAAAGTGTGAATAGACAACACAAGAGTATAAAGGCTCACAATGTGCTCCCTTACAGCTTTGCAGGTATCTGCAAATCCACTGATAATGTCTTCTAGGGCACTTGCTAGGGTGTTGCTAAGTAGTTGGTTACTGAAAGTTCAATACTTTATCAAGGGCCAACTAATCGGTTGTTCTGTAAATTGATAAAAAAGATGTTTTGTGGCAAAATATGAATATGAAGAAAGACTGCAAAAGTCAAGCTGCCAGAGCACTAATATATTCTTTAACATGTTGCTATATCATTGCTAGGGCGCAGTTGTTGATACTTTGGCTTTGTTCTAATCCCTAAGCCTTATATGAGCAGTATAAATAGTGATGTTTGCTGTAGTAAGCATCACTTATAAGTATAAGCAATGATAATAATAACAATAATAATAAAATAATGAACTAAGAAACCATTTATTTCCAAAAAAGTAAAAAGTTAAAACCCAAGTTAAAGAAAGGATTCTGACATGGTTCGATTCTTGAGTCCTAAAAATAATCAACACAAAGAAAGCAGCTCACACTGTGAGACCACACACACTGCAGGCAATATTAAAACAAGCTTCAGAAGCATAAACAAGTAACCAGAAAGTGTTTACAGAAACTGATTAGGACTGTAGATACAGTGTAACTCTACAGTGCTGAGAGGGAACAAGCACACTTTCCTATTTTGTATGTTTGAGAAGCATTTATCACAGTCTTGAAAGGCTGACAGTGTTGGAAACCTCAGCGCTTCATCAAATCAAATCAACTCAAATCAAATCTTTTTTAAATAATACTTCTATTTAGTATAAGGACTCATTAAATTGACCAAAAGTGACTGTAAAATATTTATAATGTTACAAAATATTTAAAAAAAAATGCTGTTCTTTGAAACTTTCTGTTCTACATAGACTTTCAAAGTCTACAAAAAATTAAAGCAGAACCAAATCAATGCTTCTTGAGCACCAAAATCAGCATATTAAAAATATATTAAAATAGAAAACTCTTGATGCACAGATACTAAATTTCTCCACCGATACAACAGCCAATTATTCAGAATGATATTTGCCGATACCGATAGTTTGATTTTCTTACAGAAAAAACCTCTCTTCTAACTAATGCTGTAAACTATACACTGTAGGGAACCGTCTCATTTAGTACATTACTATAATATTACAGGTTAAAATAAACAACAGTGTCCAAACTATTATATATCCTAATCCTAAATAAATGCTATTTATTTTCAGATATAATAATTAAATAAAAAAATTTAAAAACTGCAATGTTTGTATACTATTCAGATGTACATAAGATGAACAAACACTTTTCTTCTTGACACATTTATTCAAACATGCATATATAAATAATAGTAAATAATCTTTCTACTGTTTTATAGCTAACTAACGACCTGTGAACATTGGATAACTTTTCTGAGGTAAATGCAATGTTAAGTGGCATGTTCACAAGCTGTTTTTGTTATTGACGTCTTTCCATGGTTGAAACACTGATACATTTTTGTAAGTTGTACTGTATCTTTGAACATACCTTATGATGTCCATGCATGTTTTTTCATGCTATAACTTGTATTAAAGTGAAAGAAAAGACTGTGCTGCCAATTGAACTGAGGCGCCACAGTGAACTACGGGTGATTCATAGGGTCAAATAGATCCTACTTTAACCTCGCTATTTTTTTCTCCTGTTAATGTGTTGTTGTTTCGTTAACTTTGACTGAGCTAAATTCAATACAAGAGACATTTTTTAACACACAGTATAAGTTGCAGTCTGACATGATACAATCGACCCTTATCATTGGCCGATGGCCAATAGTGAAAATAATTTTATTGGCTGATACATTAGTGCAGTTATTTTAAAATATCATAATATTTAACAATATTACAGTTTTTACTGTATTTTTGATCAAATAAATGCAGCCTTTTTGAGCATAAAAACCTTTCAAAAACATAAAATATATAACCAATCCCAAACTTGTGAATGTTATAGTGTATATACCACTCTACTCTCCACATTAGGTTTTGACTTTTCCTGAGTTTCCATTTAAGCTAAATTGCCTCCAATGTACTAAAGCCTTACCTAACGACAATTCAATTCTACTTAAATCAAGGGACTCATTTCATGGCTACCTGGGCAGTAAATAAAACAAATGAGGATCACACAAGGAAATGAGGACTCTGAATTCTGCATCCAAATTTGTCATTCAGCAATAACTGCAGTATAGTGCTATTTGATAAACACTGATTATGCATTATGAAATTTTATACAAAGTTACTTACTGTAAACTGTTTTCCACCATTTGTTTTTTTCAATAAACACTACTTTGTTTGATATTTTGTGTGGCTTAAAAGTCCACATACTTTTTGGGGCCACTGTGATGACAAATAGGCCTGATAAAAGTCAAGTATAGTTTGTCAATGTATCATGTGTTTTCTAGCAAAGGCATTTCTTAGTGTGTCCCAATGAAAGGTCAATCGGATAATAAGAGTCAGAATACAGCCTCACCAGGCATTACTGTGCCTCATTCTGAACACACAGTGGGTCCCAAAACAAGCATATACAGCTCCTTTATCTATAGGCAACATTCACACAAAAGGGGATAAAAAAGGATTGGGATGGGAAGCTCTTCTCTTGATATCTGTAAAGCAAAAACACACCTCACCTTTGCCAGGATAGTGACCATGCCTTTAAAAGTTCAGGTTATTTAAAGGGATTTAGACATATTTAAATATCAATATTTGCAATCATTAACTGCACCTCCAGCCAATCAATAAATCATGAATATATTCTTATGGAACAAATAATCAAAGCGTCAAAATTCACAGCCTGATTGCATATAATCTTGTCCTGGTTGCCCAAAAGAAAAGGGAAATAAAAGAAAAATAAAAGAAAATCTCCATCTCCCAATCGTATCTCCAAAACAGCAATGAGATCAAATGGAGATCAAATCACTTAAGTCTCCAGCTTCTTGGATATCTCTTGAGAAAAAGGCCCCAGAAATCTCACACGTACCTCTTCTAGAGTTTCAGAAGAAATTTCAACAATTATCAAACTTAACTTCCAAGATTCAAAAGTCTGCAAAACAAAAACCTGAGACCTCAATTTGAACTCAAACATTCTCTAATACTCCCAAGACCAAATTATCGGATCTGCTATAATTGACATTCATTTTGAAGCTCTATACTCACTGCATGTCAACAATTGTTTCATTTGTATATACTTGAATTACTCCAAAAGAGGAGAAACATCTGAGACTCCATCTAATAAGCTCTGGAAACAAACAAACAAACAAACAAACAAACAAACAAACAAACAAACAAACAAACAAACCCTCAAAGTAATAAAATTCACCTCTGAGAGCACCTCGATGGTTCAAAACTGTTCATCACACAAATAAATCTATTGGTAAAAACGAGTTGCTTACTCTTATAAACGGCATTCCACGGCTGGTAGCCATAATAGCCCGTGATTCTCAAGATCCTCTCCTCGATGGACGCGCTGTTGATGTCCTCAACTGATCGAGATGACTTCAGGTCCTCTTTAATCGATTCATCCACCACCAGGTACTTGAGCTGTCGAAGTTGGGGGCTGATGTCGGACAGCCTTCTGGGACTCACCTCGGGCGATCTACGCATTCCGCTGGAGACAAGAACACAAAGTTGGAATCGCGTTGGCTTCGAGCGCTTGACACCGAGGGTGAGGTGTGCCAATGAGAGCGTGGTACACAGACGACCCTTCTCATTACATTGGGATTCGGATAGTGCACCTCTTTAAACAGATGATAGGGTGTTTCTCAAACACACTAAAACGGCTTCCGAGCGTGCAGCCTTTTCGGCGAGTAAGAGGGTGGATGCGTGAATCTTCACCCTTCACTGGCCTTACGAGCGGAGGAGGCAGAGCGGCTGAGAGATGATAACCAGACATGACTGCTGCTCCGTACAGTGTAACCTCTACTGGTACAGTAGGACAGACCTTATTTGGATTAAAGTATAGATAAATGTCCTATAATTATGGCTTAACTAAATTTGCGTCGAAGAACGCTTTTTCAGTTACACTCACAACTCAAGAGTGTGAATTACAGGGGGTTAGGAGGGGGATTGGGGGTACACAAACAAATATGGCCTATATATTTTTTGTAGTAAACTGCTCATTTTCTATCAGGATTATGATTGGGCAGAAAGCAAAAGAAAATTCATTTTTTGTGCTAGTATTTCATAGAAAATAAAATAAATAAATAAATAAATAAATAACATTCGTAATACACATCAGAACTAACTGAATGTATATTACAATGTTTAAAAATAAATAGCCTAAATATCAGAACTTGACAGCATATGACAAATTAGTTAAGGTCTTATGCTGCGGTCTATGACCACCGGGAGGCGTGCGCGATTCCGCTTTACGCACAACATCCACTGACGCTCCTTTCACATATGGAACAATTAACGCCACTGCTGGTGCTTACAGATACCCTGTGTTAACAATCTAACTTAAATTTAAAGTTTAATATACGAAGTCGTTTGAAAGTGCTTTTTTACTAACGCGTTTGGCATTACATGTAAGGAAAATGGCATTTTCCCCCCTCTACAGTCTCCAGTGAATACAGTATTTGATGTCTATAGACTAAAACGGCATGAACTTTTAAGACAGATTAATAACTATGAACTGTAACGTCTGCCCTGTTCTTATAAATAGATATCCCTAAGAATACCCAGATGCGCACGAGACGCGAATCACCATTTATAGACTTGTGCGTAATGCGCTCAGTAGTTAGTTTTTTTATTACTGTCACCACTGTGGCAGACTCTGGGCTTTATTTTTCTCACTCCCTGAATAGAAAACCAGCTACTACATCTGTCACGACTCTAAAGTGATGCTGAGTAAAGCTCCATCTCAACACAACACATATTCTTTTCATGCATAGGTGCTTTTTAAAATACTTACATGGGTATCAGGGTGGTCGGAGGACCCAGGTAACACATGCAGTCCCTCCGGGGAGGTCCAAGCCGGTCTCCATCTCCATACATGATCCCCATGAATGACAGTAGAACACTGCTCAAACGCACAGAGACACACGGACTGGAATGGCCCGCTCACCCACTCTCACACACTCCAGCCGTGGCATTTACAGATTTTCAGATAGTATCATCTGTCACACCTTCAGCGGTTTTTCAGAACCACGGCGCCATCTGACGGTGGATGCCGTTTCGTGCTGCATGTTTTATTGTAGAGCTTGAGGGTAAAGACAGTCCACCTGTTGGAAGTAAAAATCAATCGAAATGATCTAAGATATTAGTCAGCTTTTTGATCAAACTCTCTGGCTTCTTAACAATTTAGGTCTTAAGTAAAAGTACACGATATTTTGAAAAAGTATATGGTAGGTAGGTACTTTATTGATCCCACTTGGGAAATTGACTTTACTTAGCAGCAAGACAATAAAATACTCACAGTTTGCTCAATACAACAATAAAACAATAAAACAGGATAATAGACTATAATATAAACCTTATAAAAAGCAAAACAAACAAATTTATAAATAAACAAATTTGACCCAAAATTAGAATGTAATAAAAGTTGCTATATTTAATAAAAAAAAAAATACAGTATTGTAAGTATAAGACCCTATAAAAGTAATTATTGCACATATTTGTTTGAAAGGCACACTATGTAGTTTTTTGCAGCTAGAGGTCGCCGATTCAAAACAAAGGCGTAGCTTGATGACGCCGAAATTGATTGCGGATTCTTGGAAGATGTCGTCTTCACCTCACAACCGGTGGAAAAGAATTGTGATGGGACTCAGGCAGAAATCATGTTCATGGATGAGATTATTAACATTACTGTAGTATTAAGCAGCATAGGGCCAAGTGCTATGGGAGCGCAATGAGGCCGCTGGAGCAATTGCTAATGAGAGACGAGCGCGACACACATCTCGACAGCAGAGGAACTTTTATTATGCCACAGTCGCCACTTCCGCTTATTCCAGTCAAGCATATGTGGGGTAACACAGCACTGTTTATCATATTAGATACATTTGAGTGTGTTGAAAATGGTGTTATAGTGCTACTCTGAGCATTTGCTTGGTGGCTGCTATGAGACACTTGTTGCACACTGCAGTAAGCTAGATGGAAATTAGTCATGGTAAAGCATGGTACTCGTGGTAAATCAAGAAAACCAGATTCAAACAATAAGAACGAATGATTACAATGATTAGTTTTCTGTCTATAAATTTATCCAAACCGTTGTTCCTTTATCTAATAAAACATATAATATACTAAAGCATCTCTGGTGTTTTCATGGTTTCTACAAAATAAAGTAGAAAATTGGAAATCGATGGTAACGCAGGTATGATGTCATTGATAGGCGACACACGGACGCAGTCCATGTCCTATGTAAAAATGACTTATTTTTCTGGATTTAAACATTCTTGGAAACATCTGGGATAATGTAAGTACACAAGTCAACAAAATATATAACCCTGTTCTAGTGGTTTTTGGATATTTTAATCCAAAAGAAAATATTACATATTGTGCCTTGAAGTGTTGAAAAAGACAAAAATATAATGAAAGTAAAAGTCCAGTCAAACAATAAAAACAGTAATTATCGCACATTTATGTTTGATGTATTGAAAAACTGAGTAAAATTGATTAAACTGTACTAATCCTTGAATTTACTGCATTATGTACAGCTATGAGATGGGTGGAGGGAGTTCCTAGGGTGAAGGGTTAACAAAACCTTGGCACAAGATAGAGGAATTGTAAAGTCTCACAGCAGTAGGCATAAATGACCTCCTGTAGCGTTCTCTGTTGCACTGGGGCTGGATCAGTCGATTGCTGAATGTATTTCTCATTCCAGCAAGCATTTCATGGAGGGGGTGTGCGGTATTATTCATGATGGTCAGAAGTTTGGACATTTTTCTCCTATCTGCAACAGCCTCAAGCATGTCCAAATCCACTCCAATCACAAAGCCTATCTTCTTAACAAGCCGATTCAGATTTTTTGGCATCTCCAGTTTCAATCCCAGTGCCCCAGCACGCTACAGCATAAAACAGGGCACTAGCAATGACAGACTGATAGAACATTTTGCTACACACATTGAAGGACCTGAGTCTTCTCAAGAACTAGAGTCATCGCTAGCCCTTTCTGTAGATCACTTCAGTGTTCTTTATCTAGTCAAGTCTGTCATCTATGTGGATCCCCAGATACCAACAGGAGTCCACTATCTCTGCGTCACTGCCATGAATCAAAACAGGTGAGGGATGGTCCTTTTTCTCTTCTGAAATCAATTAACAACTCCTTTGTTTTAGTTACATTTATTTGTAGATGGTTCACTCCTCAAAGCTGTTGACCAGTGCTCTGTATTCTGTCTCTTGCCCACCCTCAATGTAACCAACGACCGGAGAGTCATCTGAAAACTTCTGTAGGTGGCATGACTTTGAGTTGTAATTGAAGTCTGAGGTATAGAGGGTGAAGAGAAAGAGACGGAACAATTCCCTGAGAAGCACCCATTTTGCGCACCACCCGCTCAGACACAGTTGCCTGTGCGGTAGTCCGTGGCCCAGGAGATTATGGAGTCCACCTACATAACATCCATTTTTTATAGGTTTCATCAGGGTTTTAAACACTTTAATAATAATGACTAAAGTTAGATTTAAAGTTAGTCAGAGCATGTATGATATAGACAAGAGGAGGTAACCACAGGTACGCTTTTCACAATCTGTTTCAGGTGATACGTCTACAAAAGATGCCAGCATTTCCAATATATCACTTTATAATAGATTTCCATATACCATATACTCCATATACCCCTAACATTCTAGGAATATTCTTTTTAGGTTTATTTTTTACAGTGATAAAATAATGTTCCCAAAACATTCTGGGACCCAAAAATAGTTAGCTGGGTAAATGTTTTTCTTCTTTTAGATAATTGATGTTTAGCTACCCAAATTATTTTTTGCATTTCACAAGACAAACCTCTACACACTGTTCCCCGAAAATTACCCTAATTTTAACATTTAATGATCTAGCTTTTTTAACGTCCCCACATGTATAGTAAAACCCGGAATCAACTACTTTGTGTGAACAATCAATTACCCCCCCATGAGAAAACAGCTCATTGAATACACTAAATTATGTCTTAATGAAAGTGTTCCTTTGGGGTTTTAGGTTAGGAAGAGGAAAAAAAAAAAAAAAACATTTGCTCAGTATAAATACAATAGTAAAGGAAACAGAGCTAGTTCTTTGGTCAAAAATGCAGAGACTTTCAGAAACAAAATAGGCCTTTGAGCAGCAGGAAATACCAATTCATCATATTACTGTGCTCAATGTTGGTTTTAGTGAACACATCCTTATTTTTCCACTAAGCAGTTTACACACAAAAAATGATGTGTCCTTATTAGTTATTATAACGTACAAACACTCTTCAGTGGCTAAAAATAGATGACATCTTAAGAGCTTGCAATTTATCCTGCCGGAAAAACAGTGTCTCCATTATTGTATCCAATCAAATTGTAATAACAGATAAAAGTAGGAAAGATCCATAAATCAAATTTGATAAAGACCTCGGTTTGCCAAGGTCTCCCTCTAATAAAATTGAGTCTAATGTAGCACATCATCTGTTGTAGCTGGTCAAAATGATGACGGTTGAGACTTTGAGAAGGTAGGATGAGCTTTTCTTGCTTTCTCCCACAGAAACCCACCCACAGGGCTATACAGCATCCAATCTATGTCACAAACTGTTTTCATGGTGACTAGTCAAAACTGAAGAGTACACCCTGTTTTAGTACAGCTATGGTCTAGTTATTTTTTTCTAATTTGGTCTAAAGCATGCTTGTTGATTGCATATTATTGTCCATTGTCTAGTTTACCAAGAAGAAATGCTTTGGTTTGTGTCGAGATAAGCTGGATTTATATCATTCATATTTTATAGAGACATGCTGTTTTTCAAAGCAGACTCTTTATACCCTAATTTTTAAAGAAATAAATTAATGCTTGACTTTTGTGGTTGTGTTTTCGTCCTACATTTCTTGATGTGACTGGTCTGTGTTGTATTTAGGTCACCAGCTTTCCCTGTTGCCATGTAACAGAAGACGCTGTCTGCTGATAGGCTTTCAACTGGCCCTTGAGTCCAAAACCCTGCGTCCGTGTTCAGCTTTGAGGCAATGGAAACATGCATCATACATATACAACTACTCAACTACTCTGACTAGAAATAATGGGTGTTATGCTTCAATGCTGGTGGCAATCACTGAAAACTGTCAAGTTAACCCCTGAACTAAGAATTATGCAAATTCTCACCCATCTGTTATTTATTTCTTTGGTTTTTATGATAGATGCCAATCTGTTATTACAGAATACATCCATATTAAAAGATGAATAATTCATGACCTGAATGCAGAAACAGGTTCATAGTCAGTAACTATATGGTCACACTTCAAAAACAATCTTCCATAATCTCTCCTCTCAATAGGCGTTAAAGAGTTAGTAAACATAAAAATGAAAATTCTGTCATTAATTACTCACCCTCATGTCGTTCCACACCCGTAAGACCTTTGTTCAACTTCGGAACACAATTTAAGATATTTTACATGAAATCCGAGAGGTATATGACTTGTCCATAGACAGCCCTATCAAGGACAAGAAAGGTACTAAAGACATTGTTAAAACAGACGTCACTGCAGTGGTTCAACCTTTATTTTATGAAGTGACGAGAATACTTTTTGTGCGCAAAAAAACGAAAATAACGATTTTTCAACAATCTCTTTTCTTCCCTGTCATCCGCACTGCCCTGTGCTTACTACGCAGGTGACGTAGTAAGCAGAGGGCAGTGCGGCCTCCGTTTTCTTGGATGGAGCTATGGGCTCATGGCCTGGAGGGGGTTCATGGGCTGAGGCAGTCACTGGACGCTGGTCAGGGGCTGGAGTCAACGTATGTGTGGCCTACACACACCAAATGGCCGTGACCATAATAATCAATGCTGAACACTCTGGAGAATTTGGTGTGGCAGCTATCTTGGTGTGGCAGCTATCTTGGCTGAGGGATCATGCGGCCTGGCGGCCATCTTGGCTGAGGGATCTGGTTGCGCTGGCATGACGTGAACAGGCCTTGGCGTGGCAGTCACAATGTGAACAGTCTGTGGCTGGGCAGGCGTGGTGTGGATAATTCCAGACATGACAGTTGGGACATGTAGACTCTCTGGTGTTGTGGGTACTGTGGGATTATGGGGCCCCTCGTCCGCAAATCCAACAGTAAATGGGGAGCTGCTCAGCATCATGGCATAATCTGTATACTCAGCTATAGTCCTCGGAAAATTACTGTCAGGCATCAAATACTTCAAAAGATCACTTAGTCCGTTTCTAAAAATGTCCTTGAGGGCAACATCATTGAAGCCCACCTGGTAACAAAGTGAGCAAAAGTCCTTGACATAGTCCTCTATGGCCTGGTTGCCTTGGCGGAGGCGCAGGAGGCAAACTGCTGGGTCCATAGTTAAAGTCCATAGACAAGGGACACCCATGCCTGCCCATGGATTCTGTAATATAAATCCACTGAAGGCAAGGCTTGAGGAACCCAAGTGCAGTTTATTTCTTCTAACAAAAATTCAACATTAAACAAAGACTTTACATGGCATGGCTTAGCAAAACAACAAACATGAACATAATCTTACCCACAGTGGTACAGGGACAATGCATGACAAAGAACAAGTCAAGTCAAGTCACCTTTATTTATATAGCGCTTTTTACAATGCAGATTGTGTCAAAGCAGCTTTACAGTGATAACTGGTATATAATTTTGGCTGCACAGCAGCTCTTAAAGAATAGTGTCAATGCAGGCAGATCAAAAGCACTGTTGAATAAATGTCAAGAATACTGTTGAATATTGAATGTCAAGTCAAATGTCAAGTGTCCCCAACTAAGCAAGCCAAAGGCGACAGCGGCAAGGAACCCAAACTCCAACAGGTGGCAAATAGGTGTTAAAATGGAGGGAAAAAAAACCTTGGGAGAAACCAGGCTTAGTCGGGGGGCCAGTTCTCCTCTGGCGAACAGTGCTTTGTTACAATTCAGGGTGCTATCATAAGTCTGATAGGATCGCAACATTCAAAGCATGGCAAATATGAGGGCTTAAATGCACAGAGACTAATGACTGACAAGGGACACCTGTGAACAATCAACCAATAAACCAATGACAACATAGGACACTTGACAAGGGAGCACATGGCAGGATCACGTGAAAACAAAGCAATGACAAACAGGAACATGAAACACGAAACATGACTAAACTGCAAAATAAATACATGAACATGAACACAAAACCCAACATCATCTGTGACATTATGGACAGAGCCATACACCTCTCAGATTTCATCAACAATATCTTAATTTGTGTTTCGAAGATGAACGAATGTCTTACGGGTTTCGAACGACATGAGGGTGAGTAATTAATGACAGAATTTTCAGTTTTGGGTGAACTATCCCTTTAGCAGCTCAAAGAGTATTAGGTCTTGGTGCAGACATTCGGTGTTTATTTTATGACTTTTGTTTTTCAAAGTCAGGTCTGAAATCATTTGTGACTATATATGCAGAGCTATATATAGTGCAGAGCTCATGTGTTTTTGATAACATCTCATGTGAATTTGATAACATCTGAATGAAGAACATGCAATGTTTCTGTACTATAAATTGAGGTGACCTGCGGTGCCAAAGAAAGAGAGTCCAGAGCAGCTATAATTTATCGAGGCCCTCTTAATAGCGTCTTCTCAATGGATGGAGAGATTAAAGGAAACCAGGACAGGCAGAATTAGGTTCAAAAAGCAGTACAATGAACAGAGAGTGCAATAACGTTTCTCTAAATCTTTAGTGTAGACATACCCAGTACTTGTATCTACATGGGGTCCAAAAGTCTGAGGTTATGCAAGACTTTTGAAATGTATTATTGGCCTAAAAAATCTGATTGTTCAGGTTTAGCATTTGGTTTGTCCATTTTTTGCTTTATGATTTGCTATGCTACAAAGTTCATCTTGCAGCCCTTACAGGAGTTCACAAGATCAATGCAAAAAACTTGCTTATTTTATATAAGTGATCTTGAAAAAGTACAAAACTGTGCACTTTTGTGTTGTGTTCTGCACTCTGATTATTCCAAAATTCCAATAAAACAAAGCAAACAAACAGATTTTCAGTGTGGTTTTAGACTTTTGGACCATACTGTATATGCAGCAGTGATATGTCCAATATACATTGGGTATGGGAAGTATTCAGACCCCCTTAAATTTTTCACTCTTTGTTATATTGCAGCCATTTGCTAAAATCATTTAAGTTCATTTTTTTTCTTCATTAATGTATACACAGCACCCCATATTGACAGAAAAACACAGAATTGTTGACATTTTTGCAGATTTATTAAAAAAGAAAAACTGAAATATCACATGGTCCTAAGTATTCAGACCCTTTGCTGTGACACTCATATACTTAACTCAGGTGCTGTCCATTTCTTCTGATCATCCTTGAGATGGTTCTACACCTTCATTTGAGTCCAGCTGTGTTTGATTATACTGACTGAACTTGATTAGGAAAGCCACACACCTGTCTATATAAGACCTTACAGCTCACAGTGCATGTCAGAGCAAATGAGAATCATGAGGTCAAAGGAACTGCCTGAAGAGCTCAGAGACAGAATTGTGGCAAGGCACAGATCTGGCCAAGGTTACAAAAAAATTTCTGCTGCACTTAAGGTTCCTAAGAGCACAGTGGCCTCCATAATCCTTAAATGGAAGACGTTTGGGACGACCAGAACCCTTCCTAGAGCTGGCCGTCTGGCCAAACTGAGCCTTGGTGAGAGAGGTAAAGAAGAACCCAAAGATCACTGTGGCTGAGCTCCAGAGATGCAGTCGGGAGATGGGAGAAAGTTGTAGAAAGTCAACCATCACTGCAGCCCTCCACCAGTCGGGGCTTTATGGCAGAGTGGCCCGACGGAAGCCTCTCCTCAGTGCAAGACACATGAAAGCCTGCATGGAGTTTGCTAAAAAAACACCTGAAGGACTCCAAGATGGTGAGAAATAAGATTCTCTGGTCTGATGAGACCAAGATAGAACTTTTTGGCCTTAATTCTAAGCGGTATGTGTGGAGAAAACTAGGCACTGCTCATCACCTGTCCAATACAGTCCCAACAGTGAAGCATGGTGGTGGCAGAATCATGCTGTGGGGGTGTTTTTCAGCTGCAGGGACAGGACGACTGGTTGCAATCGAGGGAAAGATGAATGCGGCCAAGTACAGTGATATCCTGGATGAAAACCTTCTCCAGAGAGCTCAGGACCTCAGACTGGGGCGAAGGTTTACCTTCCAACAAGACAATGACCCTAAGCACACAGCTAAAATAACAAAGGAGTGGCTTCACAACAACTCCGTGACTGTTCTTGAATGGCCCAGCCAGAGCCCTGACTTAAACCCAATTGAGCATCTCTGGAGAGACCTAAAAATGGCTGTCCACCAACGTTTACCATCCAACCTGACAGAACTGGAGAGGATCTGCAAGGAGGAATGGCAGAGGATCCCCAAATCCAGGTGTGAAAAACTTGTTGCATCTTTCCCAAAAAGACTCATGGCTGTATTAGATCAAAAGGGTGCTTCTACTAAATACTGAGCAAAGGGTCTGAATACTTAGGACCATGTGATATTTCAGGTTTTTTTTGTAATAAATCTGCAAAAATGTCAACAATTCTGTGTTTTTCTGTCAATATGGGGTGCTGTGTGTACATTAATGAGGAAAAAAAATTAACTTAAATGATTTTAGCAAATGGCTGCAATATAACAAACAGTGAAAAATTTAAGGGGGTCTGAATACTTTCCGTACCCACTCTGTCAATGTGTTTCATATATATAGGATGGTAATCCCAGTAATCTTGTGGGGACATTTTTTTTGGTCCCCATGCATGAGGAAAACAGCTTAGAAATCATTATAAATTATGTGTTTTGAAAATTTTTAAATGCAGAAAGTTTTCTGTGAGGGCTGTGTTTAGGGGTAGGGTTAGAGTTATGGGATAGAATATACAGTTTGTACAATATAAAATCAATATGTCTATGGAAAGTCCCCACAAGACTAACCCAACTTGTGTGTGTGCCCTACAGATATAGAGAGACATAAGCAAAATACATAGTCAGACAGTAGATACAGATAGGGCACATACAGGCAGGCAGTAGAGAGATGGCAGCCCATGCAGCAGTGACAGATGGAAAGAGCAGAATTAAATGGTGATGAGAGAAGAGGGCAGTTAAAGAGGGAAGCAGATGAAGACACGGCAGGTCGACTCATAGCCAGCAAAACAGCAACAGAGGAAGGAGTGATAAAAACAGTGCCGCATGAGAGAAGAATGCTAACTATCATATTTAAATGACCAAACTAAGCACTAAAATTTCCCTCACAAACAGTGTCTTGCATGTTTCAAGCAATATGCTTCCCCATCACATAATTCAACAGCATAATGTAAACACTAAGCTTATGTAAATATTTAATATGTAATATTTTATGCATGGAAATATAGTGACAGGCATCTCTACTCTGAGTTGAAGTGTAAGACTGTAAGAGCAGGATGGTAGTGGGTATCAGAGCCCAGAGTATCACTGCAACACTGATCCCCCCCCTCCTGTGAGATTCACAAGTGACACAAAGATGATATGCTGTCAGGAAGAGAGAAAGGAAGACCGAGAAACACAGAAAGACACGTTAAATGGCACTCAGTGGAGAGCTGCGACTTCTTGATGAGCTCAGTAATGCTGAGGTTGAAAAATTATAATTTTTTACCCCTCTTACAGTATGTGACAGAATACAGATTAAACCCCCTTCCCCCTGAGTGATCTTTTAGAAATAACAGACATGATGACATTATGCTAATCAAGTTTTGACCTCTGCAGTACCTTCATGAACCTCCAGTGGTCCAAACACCCCTGCTTTAAAACCCGGGCTTGAAGATTAAAATAACTAACCAGTTGAGTATGGTTAAATAGTCTTTAATAAGTGATAGCACTATTTTAAAATGTGCATACTGTATTATGAATTGAGTACATGTATAATAAATGGAAAACCCACAAGTAAATTAAGAAATCATGTAACTGATGATCCAGATTCGACTGATGGTGCCCTCAACAGTGGGAATTCAGACAAAATGTCACAAAGTACTGTTTTACATAGTCATGTGTTTATATGTCAGGGAAGGCTCGGGGATAATTGGACTCCCTGGGCCGAGCTGTGAGCTCTGTTTGTCCAATAGCTCTCCGTGTGCTGACATCTTCCAATTTCACAGCTGGTACTTTTGGTGAATATTACGTGCTGTCGTTTGAATGTGTGTGTGGAGAGGTGAGAGGAGGGCTGCACTCTGAAGGTTGTGTGTGATGATGTGTGTGTGTGTGTGTATCTAGGAATAGGTGTGTGAAAAAATAAACAAGCTTGTCTGTGTGAGTTTGGGTATTTTTTGTGAGAATGCATCAGGCCGGAGGGGCAACTGGAAAGAGAAAATTACCTTTGAAGTCTAATGTGGATTTTCACAGTGTGGGCAATGCATGTGAAATAAAATCTTTTTCTTTTAACATCCTTTACTTTAAAAGCCCCAAGCGGCCATGCAGTATTTTTTTCTATCTTGTTTTCTCAACCTATCGGCCATATTTTTCAACGCAGTAAGCTATTTTTTGTGAGACTTCTGATTCATTAGTCGCTAAACAACTGGAAAAATACCAAAGTGCAGTAAACTGTAAAACTATTTGCACTACAAACCAGTGTGTTTGTGATTATAATAATAATAAAAAAATTATATGATAACAAATATCCTTTCACAAATATCAAGCAACATAACAGACTGTTTTTGTACAGCTAAGATAACTGGAGGTGAATAACAATGGAATCCTTGCATATTCAAGTTACAAATGGCAGCGCCTGCTCTTTTGTTAAAAATAAGGTTGATAAACTGTTTTCTCTTGGTCTGGAGGAAGCAAAAGTCATTTCTAGCTTAATACATATGGCCTCAGCATGGATGAATGCATTCAGTTTTATGTTGATCACAGACTCACTCAAGCTGAAATAGCTCTATGATAGACCACTTCCAAACCCGTGTCGACATTTGAGGAGGAGGCTACAACTTAATTGTCACAGGCAAACAGTATAGTGATATTTCATTATCATATTGTAGTGATATAGTATATTTCAGGCTGGGGTAGCCAACTTAGGGGACCAGGCGGTCTGCATGGTTGAAGAAAAATATTTGACAGATGTAATTGAAAAAATGTAATTGGTAAACTTTAAAATAAGAAATGTTAATTTTTTAAAATAGAAATACAATCACACTGTGAGATATAAAGATAAATGCAAGATACATGCAATATTTTGAGATATAAGCCACAGTTTATTTATTTTTTTTTACTCTGAAGTGGAAATGGGCTTTCATAAAAAAATAAGTCATGATGACAAGAAAACAAGACAGAAAAACTGCGGAAAATGTGTGGATACAGTAGTAATGTTAAATGACATACAGTTGCCTTTTTAATGGGAACTCTCACTGCGTTCGAAGACACTTTGATGAATGCCTCCAGCATGATTATGTCTGAAGTATGTGTATCTCATCTGTAAGGGTGGTTCAGGCTGCAGGGTTGCTGAATGACTAAAGAAACGTTATCAGCAAGATGGTAGAAAACAATAAATGTTGGTTTAAAACCCCCCTTTTTCATGAAGAGTATCAGCAAAATATTCAGTGTAACCACATCAGAGATTCAATTGAATTAATGTCCAAAAACATTGTTGCAAGTAAAAAAAATAAAATAAATACAAATAAGCTAAAAATCTGATAAGTTTTGGAAATTTTTCAAAAGCATTAATGATAATACAAATTGTTGTACTTGGGTAAGAATGAGAAAAATGTGCAACCAGCCCCCTCCCTCTTCCCATCATGGATGGAGCTCCATCTGTGGTGATAGAGACTACCAACTTAATATCCCTCTTTTTGTCAGCATCCATTTGATGGCCTCATAGATGTCCACTCCTCGTGTGTGTGCTTCAAGAGTTGTTAAACCCAACAGGTCTTCACAGAATTCCTTCTTTGTTTCATCATAGAATCTCACAAATACCAGAAGCTGGGCATTATCAGTGGTATCTGTTGATTCATTCACAGCTAAAGAAATACATGGTGCATTCTGAATGGCCTTATCAAGTTGTGAAATCCGATCTTCAGCTAATATTTTAGTTGTTCTAACTGCTGTGGTGTCTGACAATGGGACCTGTTTTATCTGTTCCTTAAGCTCATCTTTTTGTTTACCATCAAGCAGGGTCTCAGCAACTTAATTCATACACTGCTCAAAAAAATTAAAGGAACACTTTGAAAACACATCAGATATCAATGGGGGAAAATATCATGCTGGATATCTATACTGATATGGACTGGGTAATGTGTTAGGAACGAAAGGATGCCACATTGTTATCAACCGACAGAGGACTGAATTCAAAGACACCCCGAAAACCAAAGTGAAAAAAGCAGGCCAGTCCATTTTGCTGAAATTTCATTGCAGCAATTCAAAATGGTACTTAGTAGGGGCAACGTCGGGGCATGCTCCTAATGAGACGATGGATGGTGTCCTGCGGTATTTCCTCCCAGATCTGGACCAGGGCATCACTGAGCTCCTGGACAGTCTGAGGTGCAACCTGGCAGTGTCGGATGGACCAAAACATAATGTCCCAGAGGTGCCCATCTATTGGATTTTGGTCAGGCGAGCGTGGGGGCCATTTAATGGTATCAATTCCTCCATCCTCCAGGAATGGCCTGCATACTTTCGCCACATGAGGCCGGGATTTGTTGTGCACCAGGAGGAACCCAGGACCCACTGCACCAGCGTAGGGTCTGACAATGGGTCCAATGATTTAATCCTGATAACTAATGGCAGTCAGGGTGCCATTGTCTAGCCTGTAGAGGTCTGTGTGTCTCTCCATGGATATGCCTCCACAGACCATCACTGACCCACCACCAAACCGGTCATGCTGAATGATGTTACAAGCAGCATAACATTCTCCATGGTTTCTCCAGACCCTTTCACGTCTGTCACATGTGCTCAGGGTGAACCTGCTCTCATCTGTGAAAAGCGGACCTGCCAAATCTGGTGTTCAATGGCAAATGCCAATCAAGCTCCACGGTGCCAGGCAGTGAGCACAGGGCCCACTAGAGGACGTCGGGCCCTCAGGCCACCCTCATGAAGTCTGTTTCTGATTGTTTGGTCAGAGGCATTAACACCAGTGGCCTGCTGGAATTCATTTTGTAGGACTCTGGCAGTCCTCATGTCAAGTCAAGTCACCTTTATTCATATAGCGCTTTTTACAATGCAGATTGTGTCAAAGCAGCTTTACAGTCATAAATGGTATATCATTTTGGCTGCACAGCAGCTCTTAAGATGGATACTGACACCATTTTCTTTTAAGTAAATTCAGTATTGATTCATTCCGATTTAAGAATCAATAGTTATGATCTGATCTGATGGGCGCATGCGCATGCGGCGACCAGCAGTAGGAATTTCGGCGTCCTATGTGTTTTACTTTTAAGAGTGTTTGTGTGTATGGTTTATGTTTAATCGTTTATATTTTCATGACTGAGTTTGTTCAAACACAAGCTATTCACTAGGACTTATGGAACTGATTATTTTAATTGCGTTATGGATATTTTTGAACTTGAACCACGCTTGCCATGGAACTGTGGTTCCGGCCTTAAGGATTCACTACACCAGGGATCAATTATTGGCTTGGAACACGCCGAGTTTGTTTGATGGTCAGTGCTCGCTTTCTCAGCTTCCCGATGGCATATCTCGGAGGAAGAACCGTACATCTGCACCGGGAAATGATGCGGGGAAAGTTAAGAAGAGGAAGCGTGGGAAAAAGGGAGGTGTTCGTCAGCGATTACGGCATAAACAGCTTACCCGTATCCCCCTGCCCTCAATGATTTTGGGGAATGTTCGGTCATTACGGAACAAACTGGACGAGTTGCATGGGAATGTTCGTTTTCTTCAGGAATACAGAAGTAGCTGTGTGATGGCATTCACGGAATCCTGGCTAACAGAGCAGGACTTCGACAATGACTTGTGTATTGATGGATTTGGTATTCCATTTCGCACGGATAGGAGTGGAGAGATCACAGGTAAATCCCGTGGTGGGGGTGTGTGCCTCTATATTAATAACCACTATTGTACTGCGGTGACTATTCGGGAGAAAATCTGTACACCCGATATTGAGCTATTGTCAGTATCCCTTCGTCCATTTTATTTGCCACGGGAATTTCCACAAGTTTTTATAACTGTTGTGTATATTCATCCGAAAGCGAACAACGTCAATGCAATAAATATTGTATCTGATGTTGTGCAAGGACTTCAGAACATTTCTCCAGAGGCGCCGAATTTTATTCTGGGAGATTTTAATCATGTGTCACTCAAAAAGGCCCTGTTAAACTTCCACCAATACATTACATGCCCAACGAGACATAACAAGATGCTGGACCTCTGTTATGGGAATATAAAGGGGGCATACAAGTCGGTACCATTGTCAGCATTAGGATCTGCCGACCATAATTGTGTGCAGCTCCTTCCGATATATAAACCTTTATTTAAAAGGGAAAAATCTCAGACGAGAGAAGTTAAAATGTGGTCTGAAGACTCTATCGCCCGCCTGCAAGGGTGCTTCGATTGTACAGACTGGGAGGTGTTTAAGGACTCTTGTGAACAAATTGATGAATTGACTGATGTTGTATGCTCATATATAACTTTTTGTGAGGATATGATTGTGCCTACACGTAAAATCAAGGTTTTTCCAAATACTAAACCGTGGATGTCAAAATCAGTCAAAACTAGTTTGCATAATAAGAAGCTAGCCTACAAGCAGGGTGAAGGTTTAGAGAGAAGCATTGCGAGGAGAGAAGTCAGAACAGAGATTTTTAAAGCTAAGCAAGCATACAAAGTTAAGTTAGAGAAAAATCTGGCAGACAATAATTTAGGCTCAGCTTGGTCTGGCATGAAGAAAATTGTGGGATTACAGCACAATGTAAATAAGGGCACTGTATGTATAGAGGGTTTTAAATCCAATGTTGATCTTTCAAATGCTCTTAACAGGTTTTATTTAAGATTTGAATGTTTTAATTTTAAAGATGAAATAGATGAATTGCGATGCCTGTGTAAAGATGATTCCCACTTAGTCTTGGAACAAGCAGCAGTGGAGAAAATGTTTCTCTCCACTAAGGTGAACAAGAGCCCTGGTCCAGACTACATATGTGGCAGAACCTTAAAGCACTGTGCAAAGCAATTAAGTTTTATTTTTTCTGATATTTTTAATTTGTCATTACAGACACAAAAGGTACCTAGCCTGTGGAAAGAGGCAATTATTAGTCCTGTTCCTAAATGTAATAATCCTAAGGTGCTTAATGATCTGAGACCAGTCGCCCTCACCTCCTTGGTTATGAAATCATTTGAGAAACTTGTGAAGACAGAGTTATTGAGTAAGACTAGACAAGTCCTCGATCCCATGCAATTTGCATATAGAGCAGAGAGAAGTGTTGAGGATGCTTCACTTGTTTTATTAAATTTACTGACTAAGCACTTGGAGGGAAAGAATACACATGCAAGACTGTTGTTCATTGATTTTTCTTCTGCTTTTAACACTATTCAACCCCACATCCTAGTAAGAAGACTGCTTGAGCATTACGAGCTAAACCATAATTTAGTGGGATGGTTATTGGACTTTTTAACTAATAGAATGCAGAAGGTAAAAGTGAATGGTAGTTTTTCTGATGTATTAAGTGTATCTACTGGATCCCCACAAGGTTGTGTTCTTTCACCTTTATTATACATTTTGTATACTAACTTGTGTCAGAGCCTACATGAAAATAGAGTTTTTATTAAGTTTGCTGATGACACAGACATAGTGAGCCTGTTACAAGGGGATGAGTCTGGCCATGGTCCAGTTGTGGAGGATTTTGTGACTTGGTGTGATGATTCTTATCTACAGTTAAATATTACTAAAACGAAAGATATGATTATTGATTTTAGAACTTCTACTGTAGATCATGTTACCACAACTATTAAAGGACAGGTGGTGGATTGTGTGGAGAGTTACAAATACCTAGGTATAGTTATTGATTCCAAACTGACATTTGATTTGAATTGTGAAATGGTCTGTAAGAAAGGTCATCAGCGTCTGAGTTGCCTTAGGAAACTTGCTAAATTTCACATTGATGGACACATGCTGTCATTGTTTTATTTTGCTTTTATTGAATCTATTATGTCATTTTCTATTGTGGTGTGGTATGGGAGTCTGTCAGTGAAGAACAAGAACTCCTTAAATCAAATTGTCAGGTGGGCGAGTAAGATAATAGGAGTAAATCAACGGACTCTAGAATACATTTATACAACTCAGTTGTACAGGAAGGCAAGTACTATTTTAAGCGATGAGCTGCATCCTTTAAGTAACGGGTTTCAGTTACTTCCCTCGGGTTGCCGGTTTGTGGCCCCGAGATGGAAAACGAGACGCTACAGAAATACTTTTGTTCCTGCTGCAATTGAGGTTTTAAATAATAATAAGAAGAGATGTTTTAATATGTAATAGTTAATTGCAAGAAGGGATATGCATGTGTTTGGTGCAGCCTGTCATGATGGTATTAACCGGTATGTTGTTGTAAATTGTTATGTCTTGTATGTGTTTTTTTTCTGGACAACGAAATTCTATTGTGCAAAACAATTTTACCCGTGGGTACGAAATAAAGAGACCTTGACCTTGACCTTATTAATTTAGTTAATTTATCTATATCGGCACTGGAGTAAACAGTGATGTCAACATCCAGCTCAGTTCAGTTCGCATACAATGGTGTCAATGCAGGCAGATCAAAACACTGTTGAATATCAAATTTCAAGTGTCCCCAACTAAGCAAGCCAAAGGCGACAGCGGCAAGGAACCCAAACTCCAACAGGTGACATCAGGTGGCAAACAGGTGTTAAAATGGAGAAAAAAACCTTGGGAGAAACCAGGCTTAGTCACTGGCGAACAGTGCTTTATTATGAGTCAGGCAGCTATCATAAGTCCGATGGGATCGCAACAGTCAAAGTATTTATTCCAATATCCTCATTAATCCTCATCCTGTTCCTCCTTGCACAAAGGAGCAGATACCGGTCCTGCTGATGGGTTAAGGACCTTCTATGGTCCTGTCCAGCTCCCCTAGAGTAACTGCCTGTCTCCTGGAATCTCCTCCATGCTCTTGAGACTGTGCTGGGAGACACAGCAAACCTTCTGGCAATGGCACGTATTGATGTGCCATCCTGGAGGAGTTGGACTGCCTGTAAAACCTCTGTAGGGTCCAGGTATCGCCTCATGCTACCCGTAGTGACACTGACCCTAACCAAATGCAAAACTAGTGAAAAACTGTCAGAAAAGATGAGTTGGGAAAAACATGTCATTGGCCTCCACCTGTAAAACCACTCCTGTTTTGGGGGTCATCTCATTGTTGCCCATCTAGTGCACCTGTTGTTAATTTCATTAACACCAAAGCAGAGGGAACTGATTAACAACCTCCTCTGCTACTTAACTGACCAGATCAATATCCCAGGAGTTTAACTGCTACTCTCTTATTAAAAAGTGTTCCTTTAATTCTATTGAGCAGTGTACATTCTTTTACCATCTCTGAATCTGTAAATGTTTTTTTTGTGTTTTCCCAAAATCCAAGCTATTCTCAGTGAGCACTCCAATGCATGTTCATGGCCTGTCAGGGAATGGACAAGAACTTTGGTGGACTTCTCATAATGGGCTTTGAGCTGATTTATTTTTTCTCGTTCTCAGCTCTGTGTTTTGAGGATAAGTTTTTGCTCGAAATGACTGTGTTTTGTGTCATAGTGGCGCTTCACATTGGCACTTTTAACGTGTCCGGAGCATATAAGTCACATTATTTTTGAACTTGTCATGGGGAGAATGAATGCGTACTTTTCTGTCCACTCCTCTTTGAAAAGGCGATTTTTGCTATCAACTTTTATTTTCTTTGATCAAGCCATACTCACATTAGCAAAGTCTAATGTCTGATATCGATGGCCATTCTGTTTCTGTGTGTGTCTGTCCGAGTGCTTGCTCACAGTTACGCTTACTCACAGTTACAGCATCATCTTTCACATGCGAAGATATTTGCATATGATGATTCAATTGGATAAGATGCGGGTCTTCATGAGAACAATTTGCATAAACGCACGCAGTTGGATAGGATGCAGAACTCCTCACGATATATATTTGCATAAACTCACGCAATTGGATCAGACACATTTCAGAGCGAGAGGCTGCGCTTGTGCACAATCATGTTTGAAAGCTGTATAAAACTTCAATATTGTTTAATCCTCTTTGGTCTGTATTGGCCCTTTGTTGGGTCTTGACACGGACCACGGTACGCCATTTGAATATCACTAATTTAGGGCACACAGATGCTGAAAATGTTTTGGGGGGTTTCTTGTGAATGTTGTTGAGTTAGATTAGGAGATTTTTTTTTCTTAAGACTGATTATTTTTTTTTATTTCTTTGATTTGGCATGGTCCACGTTCTTTTCTTTTTCTTCTCTCTCAATCTCCTCAAACAAAAGTCGTCTCTTTGGTGTACATCCTTCGCTTCCGGTGAAGAAACAACTAAGGCTAAGTCAGAGCCAAAGTCTAGTTTAAAAGGTCTAGAGAGTACGCTTGATAATCACAACTTTTTAAAATTGCCTAAAACTCGTAATAAGATTATTGTGGCACAAAAGAAGGATCAGGCCTTAAGTAAATGACTGTTACCAACTTCCTAGAATGGAAGATTGCATTGACAATTTAGGATCAGCCAAATTTGTTAGCAAGTTGGATTTACTAAAAGGGATTTACAAGGGGTTCCGCTAACTCCTTGCACCACTGACATTTCTGCTTTTGTAACTTTTTTATGCAATATAAGGTGATGCATTACAGAATTTCCCCATGCCTACTTCAAGGCGAGAATTACAAAAATGTTTGGGTATGGCAGGCTACTATCCTAGCTTCCATAACTTTTCTACAGTGGTCACTTCCTTAACAAATCTGCTTAGCCATGCTGATTCTTTCATCTGGTCTGACAATTGTCAAAATGCATTTGAAGTGGTGAAAGCTTTGTTGTAGAGCACCCCTGTCTTGGCTTCTCCAAATTTTGTACATCCTTTTAAATTGGAAGTAGATGCAAGTGCTGTGGGAGCTGGGGCAGTGATTTTAAAAGAAGATGGTGGAGGAGTAGATCATACAATTTGTTACTTTTCTAAAAAGTTCAATAAAAACTAAAGAAATTACTCTGTTATTGAGAAAGAGACCTTGGCTCTTTTATCAGCTTGGCAATTCTTTGAAGTATCTTGGCTCTTCAAATATACCTATAGTTATTTATACAGACCATAACCCTCTTGTTTTTCTTGCAAGGATGTACAATTATGCTGCGTTCCAGGCAGGTTTTTGAGCCCGTATGTCACGACTTCAAATCACGACTCACGACTTTGTAGCATTCCAGGAAAGTCATGCCAAACTGCGTAAAAGTGTAAACAAACCAACATGGCGGACCGTACGGGGCTTATGCTCATTAACAATTATTTCGATCGCCAAAGGTGCTTACTCCTTGCTTATTTGAGGGAAACAGAGGAGGAAAACGGCGCATAAGACAAGAGAAGCTGTTATACCTTTTATTTTACCGTGTACTTGCATAAACCCCGCATCCGTAGGGGCTGCCATTGTTGTTTCGCGGGCTATGTGACGTCAGAACCATAGGCTACATGTGCCACATTGAGGTTTCACAGGTAACACTAGGTGCCACCGGTTGTATTTTTGGATTGTAGTGAGAGTAGTTTATTTAAGGCGTATAAATGCTGAAGTTTTGTGAATGTCATTGTCTCACTCACTAATTCAGAAACTGCGACTGAAATTATTCAAATTTTTAGATGAGCCAAAGAAAAAAATTATTAAAATGTGGTGGCTCTACTAAGAAAGAGAAGATTTGTAATTGAGTGTTCCAGAACAGACAGTGACCTGTCAGGGGACCCTCTGAAAAAGAAGAGATTGAACTTGGTGTTGTAGGGGAAGGACTGAAGAAGAACCAAATGGTTGCAATAACCAAACATCTCTGGCAAAATAAAAGAATTAAAAAAAATTTAGGACTCAGGCAAGTCAGATCCCAAAAAGGTTAGAGACCATAGAGGAAACTTGTCCTTATTGCTCTGGGCCAACCCCACCAGGTCTCACAGAACCAGTGGCTGTCACAAAGAATCAATTTGAATCAAATCTAAATATTTGCAATTTGCAATGATACATTGTTTTCCTTCAAGATGGGGAAAAGTGATGTGCTAAAGTGTAGTCCTTCCCCCTGAGATGAATTGCTTAGCCTTCTACAAGAGAAGAAGTATTTGAGGACTGTCATTCTCTTGAGGAAGGCTTCAAGGAGGTTGAGTTCTACTAGATTTGGTTCAGTTGTTCCCTGCCGGGCAACGACTTCAGCGCAGTGAACCTACCTCTTAAAATGCACCAGAGGTCAGTCTTGAGAGACTGATTACCTTCATAGACTATTTAGCAGCATGGAATCTTTTGCCAAATGTTTCTCAGTGGGTACTGTGCACAGTAGAAAATAGGTACAGAATCCAGTTTGGTTCTCAACCACCAAGGTTCAACTGGGTGTTATCTACAGTAGAGGGCCCCGAGCAGGTTCAGGAACAGGAACGGGAAGGGGAAGTTCCAGTTAGCGAAGTCTCGCTTAGCGAAGGAGGCCATAGACCATATTCCTCCTCCAGAGAGAGAGTTCGGGTCAGTCGGTCGGTCTAAATATACAGTGGGGGGATCTCTGCCATTCCTCCTTGCAGATCCTCTCCAGTTCTGTCAGGTTGGATGGTAAACGTTGGTGGACAGCCATTTTTAGGTCTCTCCAGAGATGCTCAATTGGGTTTAAGTCAGGGCTCTGGCTGGGCCATTCAAGAACAGTCCCGGAGTTGTTGTGAAGCCACTCCTTCGTTATTTTAGCTGTGTGCTTAGGGTCATTGTCTTGTTGGAAGGTAAACCTTCGGCCCAGTCTGAGGTCCTGAGCACTCTGGAGAAGGTTTTCGTCCAGGATATCCCTGTACTTGGCCATTCATCTTTCCCTCGATTGCAACCAGTCATCCTGTCCCTGCAGCTGAAAAACACTCCCACAGCATGATGCTCCCACCACCATGCTTCACTGTTGGGACTGTATTGGACAGGTGATGAGCAGTGCCTGG
>RJVU01065935.1:2599841-2635483 GCA_003731715.1 Anabarilius grahami | reverse complement strand
ATTTCAGTTTCTGCCTGTAGGTCGGTATGAGATGAACTAGACAGTGATCAGAGAGCCCCAAAGCTGCCCGTGGGACAGAGTGATATGCATCCTTTATTGCTGCGTAACAGTGATCCAGTGTATTACTGTCTCTGGTGGGACAAGTAACATGCTGTCTGTATTTTGGAAGTTCACGTGAGAGAACGGTTTATTAAAGTCCCCAAGAATGATTAAAACAGAGTCCGGGTGTTGTTGCTCGCTCTCTGTGATCATATCAGCGAGTAACTGTAAAGCCGAGCTCACGTGCGCTTGCGGAGGAATGTAGACGCTCACCAGAATGAACGAGCAAAACTCCCGCGGCGAATAGAACGGTTTGCAGTTAATGAAGAGTGTTTCAAGATCAGGACAGCACATCTTCTTTAACACAGTTACATCTGAACACCACCTTTCGTTGATGTAAAAGCACGTCCCGCCGCCGCTTGATTTCCCCGTTGATTCTGCATCGCGATCTGATCTAAACAGCTGAAAGCCCGGCAGACTTAACACGCTGTCCGGAATGGCGTCGTTCAGCCAGGTCTCCGTGAAGCACAGAGCAGCCGAGTTCGAAAAATCCTTATTTGTCCGGGAGAGCAGAAGGAGTTTGTCCGTTTTGTTGGGCAGAGAGCGGAGATTCGCCAGATGGATGCTGAGAAGCGGCGTTCTTAATCCGCGCTGTCTGAGCTTCACGAGAGCGCCGGCGCGCTTTCCTCGTCTGCGCGTCCTGAAGCGTCTTAACAGCGCTGCCGCTCCGCTGACTACAACATTCAACAAAACGTCTGAATAATCGAAATCCGGTAAAATATTTTGTGGTAAAACTGATGGTGTTTGAAAAACAAAAAACAGGAAAAACTAACAAAAACAGAACAAACACTGAAGAGCTAAGCACTGAGGCTGCTGCGTATCCAAAATGGCGCTCAAGGATTCTGATCATCTCAAGGATGATCAGAAGAAATCCTTGATCCTTGATCAGAAGAAATGGACAGCACCTGAGTTAAATATATGAGTGTCACAGCAAAGGGTCTGAATACTTAGGACCATGTGATTATTTCAGTTTTTCTTTTTTAATAAATCTGCAAAAATTTCAACAATTCTGTGTTTTTCTGTCAATATGGGGTGCTGTGTGTACATTAATGAGGAAAAAAATGAACAAATGATTTTAGCAAAAGGCTGCAATATAAAAAAAGAGTGAAAAATTTAAGGGGGTCTGAATACTTTCCGTACCCACTGTATCTATATATATATCTATAATGTTTTTGACATAACACAGTGGGGTGGTATATGAAGCGCTGTACTACGCACTATTTAAATTGAGCAGTGTAACTTTTTATATGTTTGGTTGACTACTTTAGCAGACTAAGTGAGGCTGAGTCATTCCCCATAGCGTCAACGTCAGATGCAGCGTCTTGTTCCCTTCTCAGGGAACCATAATTACAGTCGTAATCTGAGAATCTGAATGTCAGATTTTAGACACTTCAACATCACCAAAGCCTATAGCATGGAAAATCATCAACAATAATATGCTTAAAAATGTTGTAAATCCACTAATTACATTTATTGTCGAATCAATTTAGTGGATCCTTGCTGAATGAAAATATATTTTATATATATAATATATTTCTTTTAAANAATAGAATCATACTGACCTCAAACATTTGAATGGTAGAAATATAATAATAGGCCTAATTATAATAAACAAAGAATAATAATTAACATTAATATTCAGGGAAAGCATTTAGACTACATTTTATTTGATGTGGGATGGCAAGGGACCTAGTTAATAGGTAGTGGGGCACTGGCCCAAAAAATGTTGAGAACTACTGCTCTAGAAGTTTTTAATCTTTTCCCGGTACAGTCAGGGGAAATGAAAGGCTTTGTTTGGCCATGAAACTGTTTTGAAAACCCAATTTTAGATGCCAGTGAAAATTCACAATTCTCTATTCCAATTTTGATATCACAGCTAAAACTACTAGCTGAACATGTAAATTTAAAACATTATTAAAGACAAGTAAACAGTTATGTAAGAATTGAAAATATCTAATGATATTTTAAAATGGACAAAGACATTTGCTTTACTGTTTCAACCCCCTCTCTCTTGCTACAAGGGCCATTTGGAAGGCTCAAAGGTGCTGATAGTGATCAAGCCCTATAGGCCAAAATGTATGTACATTGGGGGTATACAAATGGTCACACGTTTAGTACAGTGGGGGAAGTTTTAATCTTCTGATTGGTCAGTTTGAATGTCTCACATTTGGGTTTCAGTCACATGGTCAAGGAAGGGATAAAAGAAGATTGTAACTATTGCTCTGTCTCTTTTTTCTTTGATTCTTGGCTTTTCTTGGGCACTCTCTGGCCCTCTCTCCCCCTCTCTCTCTCTCTCTCTTTCTCTTTAGCCGTGTTTCCACCGAAATTACCAGGAACAATACCAGGAACTTCTCTCCCAGGTACTTTTTGTCCCCCCCAGACCTGTTGCCTTCTGCGTTTCCACGCGGTCTAAAGTACCGTGAAGATTAGGCTAATTTGTCCGGTGACGTAGTACTGCGCGTGACTGTTTCTTCCTGTCAGTGACGGACCACTCGTTTCGTCTGGAAAAACATGGTGTAAAAAAGTTAGATTGATTTTTTTTACTACAACGACTTTAAGACGATATCATTTAGATGTGATATATACATATATTTATTTACCTTCAACCCACTGTTCATTGGATTCCGGCATGGCTTCCAACAATGTAGTAGCGGAGTCTTTTGTCACTGCTGAACCAGAAAAGGACGGTCTGTGTCCGAGCAACGCATCCAGGCGGTCAAACCACTTGTTAGTACGCCGATCGGAACCACTTCTATTGTTGTGATCCTTTATTTTCTAGTAATCTTGCTTTAGTTTTTTCAACTTCTCTCGGCATTGTTTTCCAGTGTGCACAATCCCAAGCTCGCATAACCCAGAGCCGTTGAAAAATATTTAACGGCTCTGGCATAACCGACTACTGCTGCGTGGAGTCGACCAATCAAATGCGGCGTGAATCCGACCAATCAGCATGTTCAGCGCCTAGTCCCACCCCCGAAAGTTCCTGAACTTCCAGAAAGTTCCTGAAAAAGTACCACCTCGCCATCAGAGACTTTTCTGAGGGGGAAATTTTACCCGGAACTTTATTTAGTTCCTGGTTCCTGCAGTGGAAACACACCGAGTACCATCCCAAAGTCCCTAGTTCCTGGGTAAAGTTCCTGCGGTGGAAACGGGGCTTTTGTCTCTCTCAGGTAACTTTTTACATACATGCTGTGTCCGATTAATGGTATATGATTTTATCATCTCATACATCTATTTTGTAATTATTTTAAGTGTAACCATAATCAGATATTGTCATTAAACCCTTTCAATTACAAATGATGTGCTAACTAGTTTTGATTTAGTATTAACATTAATGTGCTCCCTATTGCAGTACAATATTGTCACACTATAGCAACGCTCTCCCACATATTTTGCTATTATAACTGCACTTATTTCCGTCGTTGATATAAGTTGCAGTGGGTGGTAATAGACAAGAAATGTACAGTTTTCTACCATCTTGCTGATAAAGTTTCTTTAGTCGCTCGGCAACCTTACAGCCTGAACCCCTGTAGGAGTTCCACCCTTACAGTTAGTAATAAAATAAAAACAATTAAATTACAAGCAAAAGCACAAATAAATACTATATAACAAAAATACAAATGAAATAAACATCGCTTTTCAGGTCTGACAGTAATTTTCAGGTACAGGAATTTAACAAAGTAAGTAAATGTAAATTGACACTGCATAGACTTCACTTTATAAATTAAAAATCCTTATTAATTAATCCTTATTAAAGTTACAAAAGTTAAGTCAAGAGCAGTGAGTGATTTTTTTTTTCTGTAGTTTGTCGTTTCATTAAAGTGCCTCATTATGCTTTTAAAAAAATATTACCTTTCATGCAATGTGTAATGTAGCTGTCTGTGAATATAAACAATCTGCAAAGTTGTGAAGCCGAAAGTGCACAATAAATAAAGTTATTGTCTCTCAAAAGAGAGGATTGACTGGGTAACACATTTGCCTAATGCCCACATATGTTCAATGTTGTCCGCCAGCAAACAACTTGACCTGCCCTCAAACACTGTAGATGTTTTTGTGTGGTTAACACCATGTCGAGAAGACCCTGTGTCCTACACTGTGAAAGTAATTTTTTTTAATTTTCACTTCAGGATGTTGAGGCTGGGAAGAATCAGTGGTTAAAATTCACTTTTTTAACACTACCACAGCAGTACAATCCCAATCTTTTGTTGTTTTCCAGTCATTTCAAGAGATTTGAAGCACTATTTTTGGAAGAGTGCACATGAATCTGGAAATAAAGCAAAATAACTAACAAAAATGAGAATTAGTCCTCAGATGCAATGTCTGTAATTTATAGCAAAAAATCTAGCATTAATTAAATCTCATACGGATTCATTTAAAAAAGTTATTACTTCACCACCTGCGTGACATGATTCACCAACGTGGTTGAATGACAGGTTTGCGACAATATACGGTTTCAGAAAACAATTGTGACTTAGCTAGTTGATTTGTTCAACGATGCATCGTACTATAGAAGTGAAGCTGGTTTATCTACTACTCCAGACGTTTCATCACTGGACTTGGGCTGGGGCTCGAATTGATAAGATAAAATTGATGCCATCTTTTCTGTCCATACATTGTATACAATCTCTTGAGAATTGATGAGCCTCCAGAGCTGTAATTCAGTTATGGCAATGGGCGTTTCCGAAAAAAAACGAAACTGGTGCCACGTTCGTTCCGTAAGTAGAATAGGAAAGGCATAGGACATACAGCGTATGAGTTTTGAAGAATGCCTTGAACGTACTCCCGGTTTCCGCAATATTTTGTTTTTATAAAGCATATACAGTTGTATTTTTTTCGAAAATGACCGATCGTTTCGCTAGATAAGACCCTTATTCCTCGTCTGGTATCGTGTAAAGCCCTTTGAAACTGCACTGAAACTGTAATTTTGACCTTCAACTGTCTGGAGGCCATTGAAGTCCACTATAAGGAGAATAATCCTGGAATGTTTTCATCAAAAACCTTAAATTCTTTTCGACTGACGAAAGAAAGACATGAACATCTTGGATGACATAGGGGTGAGTAAATTATCAGGAAAAGATTATTTAAAAGTGGACTAATCCTTTAACTAGGGTTTAAATATATCATCTCATTGTACAACATTTTTTTTCCCCCTTCATCTGCATTTACATACTCACAGATGACGCAATCATTCAACCTTAAACAATTAACTAATGTTGTACACAAATTAATTAACTCTATAACAATTCGAACTCCTGAACATACAAAATTACATATAACTCTGATTGGTTTTTATGACGACAAATAGAGAAAGATAAATGTCAATTACGAAGTAATGCATAAATCAGCAAAACTCACCAGAGATCTCGAAAACGAAAAAACTCACAATCAAAAGCATTGACTGGTTCAGAGACGGGAGGAAACGACAACCTGAACAATCAATAAGAGTCTTAGTAAAAGTAAATACATATTGAAAAGAAGAAGCATAACGAAATGTAATAATTTATGGCACCTCATGCCAACCTCATGTGAGCAAGTTGAGCTGGCTTCTTCATCTGAATTTTACATTGAATGACTCACTCAACATACTGCAGTGTTTACTAACCACTAGAGGTTAGCCGTAGCATTGCAACAAATATACAAGCATTGCTTTGTGGTATACAAATGAAAAGGAGTTACAAAAAAAAAGAAAAGAAAAAAAAAAGAAAAAGGTAAATGTACAACTCAAGGGGGTTATGTGAGCAATTGTCTTTTTTTACTCTCAATGTGGTCATAAAATGCATCAGTAATTACTCAAGTGTTACCAAGTCACTATGCAGGAACTATTAGTGATCAGGACCATTATTTTAAAGTGAAAAACATCTTTTCCACTTTAAAATAATGGTCCAGATCACTAGTAGTTCTTGAAGATTGTCCTTTTTTACTCTCAACGTGGTCATAAAATGCATCACTAATTAATCAAGTACCTAGTCATTCTTCAATAACTACTAGTGATCAGGACCATTATGTTAAAGTGAAAAACATGTTTTTCACTTTAAAATAATGGTCCAGATCACTAGTAGTTCCTGCATAGTGACTAGGTAACACTTGAGTAATTAATGATGCATTTTATGACTATAATCAGAGTAAAAATTATGACTGATTACGTCTCAGACACAAGATAATGTTCTTTACAATTTGTCCATTAGATAATAGTTATTAATGATGGTAATCTCATTATGTAATTATTGATTAGCTAATAAGGAACTATCTTCTAAATTCGATATTACTTACTGATTAGTTTAGCTTGTTTCTACATTAGTTAATAGAAGTAGCTGAAGTGTTAATGTAGTACTACTCATTAGTCCTGCATTACTCCCTGCATAGTTACATATGACGGACCATTATTTTAAAGTGTTACCCAAAGTGGTAGTTGCGTGGACTGTCAATGGAGGGACGGTGTCATTTGTGTTTCAAAGATGAACGGAAGACTTGCGGATTTGGAAAGACATGAGGGTGAGTAACTGATAACAATTTTTTTTCATTTTTGAACCAACCTTTTAAGGGTTTATTTTGCTGTAATGATCTGTCACTGTTCTTTTTGAGGGCCTAACGTCGTATCAGATTCACACTGACTGTCAAATTACTTCAAAATGAATACTGTAAATGTGCTTCCTGAGATACGCAAGCTTCTGTAATAGCGTGCTGATGTTGCTATGGCAACCCAGATAGTTGTTACTGAGTGAGTTTTTTTTGTGTGTGTGTCTCCCGAAGGCTTATAGTACAGTGTGGTGACACCCAACTCAGGAGGTCTTCATCTGTTCTCCTCTTCTCCTCTTTCCTCTCTCCGCTGTCACTTTCTTTCAGCTGTTTTACAAACCTGGAGGCGCAAGAACAAGCACAGTATGTATGCATGTGTTTTTGCGTGGGTGTGTACTGGTTTGAATGTATGCACACATGTGTAAACAAATTTTTTACCCAACCAACTACTAAACGCCTCCATAAATCCACAGAGGCTTATTTTGACACTGCAGATTGCTCGTTTTGATGCATTCTTCATTCCAAAACAATGCACATGTATTTGAAGACATACAGTATGTGGAATAAATTGTTACACAGACTCCTTTTCTGGGACTAAAATGGGATGCTTAAATGGTATGACATGAAATAATTCAATTCAATCTGTTCCTGTGAGGAAATCATGACATTGGCATAAAGTGACTGGAGGGATCTATTTAGCACTGCAGGCCTCCTGCAGTCACTTCTCCCTGTCTCTCCTTCTCTTTCTCTCTCAGGATAAATATAGACCTGTTTTAGAACCAGCAGAGACAGACCGTAAGAGAGAGAGAGAGAGAGAGAAAATGACATTATGGGGTCTATCCCAGCCTCTCTGCTCCTCAATCCTTGTGATGACAGCATGAGATCAGTGGACCATCAGTCGAGTTAATGGCCTTTCCAGAGGAACTTTAAGATGTGTAGGGTTCCATAATATTAACTCTGTTTCTCTGCACACATATACGAACCCTCATATTGTGCTGATATATAATTTGTAGCCAGAAATATCACCAAAATCTCATGCCTGCTAAAAAAAACTTTTCATTTTTCACAAAAAATCACTATACAAATTTGCAAATGAATAAAGACTAACATTTATGTAACATTGTAACATTTTACAGTAAAATGTAGAAATGTACATTTTGATAGTACCGTAGTGTTCACAATTTTGGGTAACAAAAATGGTTAACACATTAAAAACTAGAATTGAAAAACACTGTTTAAGCATGTATTTTTACAGTTTTCATGGAAGAAAAAAGTATGAATTACCCTAAGTTACAGTAATTCATGTAAATGTAACAAGACTTTACAGTAAAATAAAAAGCCTTTTTGCTTTCATAATTTAGAAAACATTAAAAGGATACTTCATCTGAGAGATGATGTTTTCGCGCAAAGATCGAGTCATGACATTTTGATTTAACATTAGGAGATCAAACTTTTTTTTTTAGAATGACACATATGCACAGATGAATTGTTCATAATAAGATCTATAACATGCATTTAGAAGATAATTCACTCTTTCATTTCATGCCAACTTTAACATATCTTATACTACATTTCTGGTGCAGCTGGCATTTTTGTATACATCTCCACCTCAGAGATCTTTTATTCCTACTGAAGATTTTACTTACTTCTTTCTTTATCTGTGTGAAATCAGGATGCATTATTTTTCTATGACAGAAAGGCAGCATTTTTAATTTTTTTTTATTTTTTATTTTTGACCATTTTCCTGAATAGCAGAAATCATTTCCATGGATAAATCAAATATTTGAGTGAGAGTGCCTAGAGCCTCATATATCATATCTACACCATACTTCCCCAGTTCACAGCTAGAGGTCTTATTAAACAATTTTTTTAATAAGACAATAATTTCCACTATTGATAACTCAAGTAGTTCAAGTAGTGGTTCAACAAGCACTTGTACAGACAAAACAGCAGAACATTAGTAGAAAATGTGTGCACACAAAGCAGTTTAATTTACATTTTAAAATCTTTCTGATTACTTATAAAGCCCTGAATGGTTTGTCTATTGATCATAATATCAAAATCAACTGCAGGAGGTAGATCTTCCTTGTGTTGTTCAGGAGGCAGACACACTCTGTCAGTTAAAATAAAATAAAAAAAGACCGTGAGAACCAGACTCTGCACAGAGTCCTCTGCACAGACTCTGATGGCCAGCTTCGTCTCCATACCAGCGTGATGAATCTGATCTTCAAGCAGAAGAAACTGGATGAAATATTTTGAATGATACCAATCCACAATCTGTTTTCTGACTTGTGATGCAGCCTGGAATTAAACCACACCATGTTCATTCATTGGCCAGAGGAGAACTGGCATCCCGACTGAGCCTAATTTCTCTCAAGGTTTTTTTCTCTATTTTGTCACCTGATGGAGTTTGGGTTCCTTGCCACTGCCTGTTGCCTCTGGCTTGCTTATGGGGACACTTAAAGCTGCAGTCTGTAAGTTTTGCCTCTTTGTCGCCATCTCTGTTTTAAAACTGCAACTGCAGTTATTTGCGGTATTATCATCTTGTGCATCGGCACGGCTCTTCAGCGCAGATGAATCTAATGTTTGCTGTCAGTCACCATATCGGTGTACTGTACTGTACTTCGGAATCAGATTCTACGTCTCGGAAGTATGACCAAAATAAGAATTTTCACCGGAAAATGTCATCTGGTCAAGTAAGTAACAAATCTGCAACTTTTGTTCTGACCAACTGAGAAAAAAAGCATTACAATAAATCTTGCTTCAATGGTGATTAAATCTAACAATTGCTTAGCTCGGATCACGTCAAACCATGCAAATTATTATTATTGTTATACTTTGCTCTCAAATTGTTAATGTTAACAACATCAGCATTGGGTGACTGTGTATTTAGTTGCATTAGCGTTACCTGAAGATTTAAATTTCTGTAGCCTTTTGTTTTTGATACCAGTTGTCACTGATGATTGTCATTTGGACCTTTCTGGATTACAATCTGCCATCAAAATGATAAGTTTAATTATTGCAGCTGCTGTGAGAAAAGGCTATAAATGATCGGCCACCGGCAGCATCCTCACATGCCATATAGCCTACTAGCTGGGACTCCTTTATGTAAACAGACGTGACGTAATGACGCAAAGATGAACGGCTGCATGCTCGAATTTCCTGTGGAAACCCACCAGTACCAATCTGAATTATAAAACATTATTACAAGCTTACCGTTGTGAATTGGGTTAAGGAGACTGTTTTCCGCAGAGCTGCTTTATAGCAGCTGGAGCAACTTTTCTGTATTTACAGATAAGACAAGACAAGCAAGGGTAAATGGTGTACTGTATGTATGCAATTTCCTGTGAAAACCATCCCACTAGGTCTAAAATACAAAGATTTATAATAGGCTTACCATAATTAATCAGGGTGAGACAATAACATGTTTGGGAAGAAGGATTGATAATGTATTGTTTTTTTTAAAGGATATTTTGTTTACTGTGCTGTTTAAGTGCACCAACTTGGTCTAATATTAGATGCCAAAATCCTCACAAACATTGCCAAATCCACTGACTAGTTCTTCCTACCTTTCTTCAGTAGTACTTCTTTGTAGCAGGCAGCCTAGTACCTTTTTTAAACCTGACTTTTTTTTCTAACAGATCAGAAAAGAGCTGTCAGCTTTTTTTCCATTACTTATTCAACACTGAGTGCACATCAATGTATGTGGACTGGGGCCTGTATGATGGTAGGCTAGTTGACCAAGCTCAGGGTTACGGAATTAGTTTTCGAGTTGACAAAACCAAACCAATCCAATCAGGCTTTGTTGGCATCAGTGTTGGGTGTAACGCGTTACTGTAATTAAATTAGGCTACTTATCCACTGAAAAAGTAAAGTAAAGGCTGATTTATACTTCTGCGTCGAGTGTACGCCGTAGCAACGGCGTAGGCTGTGCATAGCACGCGTAGCCTACGACGTAGCCTGACGTGCACCTCTTCAAAAATGTAACAACGCGTTAATTCTACGCGGACCGCAAGCGCTCTGATTGGTCTGCTAGAACCCCTCCCTCAAGTCAAAAAACTGGCGCAGAACAATAGGAGAAGAGCGAGCACTTTCAACTTCACTATGAATGAAAAAACACTTGTTTCAGAGGACACATGAAGTCAAACTGCAACAAAAGTCATTACCTATTTGGCGCTTCTCTGCCATTTCTGTTTGTAAGCTTCTCTGACAACGTACATGAGGAGCTGCTTCTTCTTCGGCTTTTGTTTTGATCCTCAACATGACCGCAGACACTGCCTCCTAGTGGTCTGCATGCACGTCGACACGGACAACGACGCAGAAGTATAAATGAAAACAGACGCATAGCCTACGCAGAGGCTCCGGCGTAGGTCCGACGCTGAAGTATAAATCAGCCATAAGGGATTACTGTTCATTTTTAAGTAATTTAATTACAGTTACTTACTGTAAATTAGTTCAACAGTTCTGTTTAAAACAATATTGAATTTAAAATCTAAAGTCCTCTAAAGGCTGATTTATACTTCTGCGTCGAGTGAACGCCGTAGCTACGGCGTAGCCTGGCGTGCACCTCTTCAAAAATGTAACAACGCGTCAATTCTACGTGGACTGCAAGCGCTGTGAATGGTCTGCTAGTACCCCTCCCTCAGGTAAAAAAAAAACTGGCGCAGAGCAATCGAAGAAGAGCGAGCGCTTTCAACTTCACTATGAATGAAAAAAACACTGTTTCAGGGGACACATACAGTCGAACTGCAACAAAAGTCATTACATATTTGCCGCTTCTAGTTGTAAGCTTCTCTAACAACGTACATGACAAGCTGCTTCTTCTTCGGCTTTTGCCTTGATCCTCAACATGACCGCGGACACTGCCTCCTAGTGGTCTGCATGCACCTCGACGCAGACAACGACGCAGAAGTATAAATGAAAACAGACGCATAGACTACGGCGCAGAGGCTCCTCGGCTTAGGTCCGAAGCAGAAGTATAAATCAACCTTAAAGGTAGGTGAACTCTGCCTCTTTAAAATCGTTAGCTGTATTGCAGTTGCGCGTGAGTTCGCAACTTCGCCACTTGGGTGTGTAGTCGCTGTCTGAAGATGTCGGCAGAAGCGAGTGGCTGTTTTGCCGAATGGAAATATTCCAATTACTTCACTTTTTTAACACAGGTAGGCAAGAACATTACGGTAAAATGTAAGCTATATGTCCTAGGGAGAAAAAACTGCACGCGCTCTCTGAGAGACGGTCTTCAGTCAGCGCGCTCTCGACCAAAGCGCGCACACACATAGCCGCCTCTCGCGAGTGTCAGATTTTCGTGGTTTATTACACATTAACGTTCAAATACACACACAGTTATGTCAAAATGCCCGGCTTGGCGTATATTTTTACTTGCTACTATTAGACCTACCTGAAAAAAAGAGTTTTATTTGTATTTTTAAAAATATTTTTTACCGTGGTATCGACTTTGGTATCGAGTATTGTGCACTTTTGGTGGTATCGGTATCGACTACTAGATTTTTGGTATAGTGACATCCCTATTTGTTACTAAAAAAATTTAAGTACTATAAAGTAAATAAATATTAGTATTTTAATAAAGATAACATGTTTTAAAAAGCTATAAAAGGCTAAACTATTCCATGTTTGACTAAATTATTAAAAGAGTTTCCTTTCTATTGTCTATCCAGTCAAGGTTTATAGGGATTTTAAGAAGTAATTAGTAATGAGTTACTTGAGTAATTAAATTACTTTTCAGACAGCGTAATTAGAAAAGTATTTTAAATACAACATTAATGATGTAATTAGTAATTAATTACTTTTTTGAAGTAACTTACCCAACACTGGTTGATACCATGATGCTGATTCATCAACTTTCTCTGTAGAACATAACCTGCCCCAGAGCAGGTAAGCCGTGGAGCATAAGTTTCTATGGCGATGAACACAACTAAAAGCCAAGCCAGTTTCATGGTGCCTAAAACCTAGGGTTGGTGCAAACTAAACTGAAACATACCTGATTAGCCAGATAAACTGGCTTCATGGCTTCATATCCCCCTGGACTGCACTGCTGACGGGATTCATTACCTATTTTTAGTATTCTGATCTTATTATTATTGAGCTGTGTTTGTTTGATTATTTGCTTTGTTTGAAAATAAACTGTATACTTGAAACCGTATGCATGGATAAGTGTTTCAAACAGTAGGATATTATTACATTATCACATGACTTTATTGCATTGCATGTTTAATTCAGCAAGTAGCATTCAGTTATGATCATGGATATACTGATTTTGCATTTTTAAATCCAAGTTTGTGTAAAAAAACACTTGTCGGATGTAAAAACATGCTTTTTCTGTCCAGATCCTGTACATAAGTAGTTTTGTGTCCCGTTTCTGCATCTCCCACCAGTGGCCATTGAGGCCATGCTAGCAAAACAAAGCATGGCTGATATTACTTCTGGATCAATTGTCACATATAAAATAGAGGTTGACCACACTGCATTGTGGGATACAGCACCACAGTGTTGTTTGCTTAGTTGTATTCTGCACATGGTGGTAGAGCGAAATGCTAGTGTTCTGAATACAGCCTTAGACTAAACCTTCAAGAAAACTAGTTCATCTTTGCTTAGACTGCCATCTAGTGGCAAGATCCATGATCAACACAATCCTAATCACAAATGTGGAAAAAAATCTTGATTTTTCTTTTCATTTGCTATTTTTACACTACACAATTGAGGGGATGAGAGATGATTGATGACATATGATGACCAGGGATCAGAGTATGTTGCAAAAATCCAAACAACACATTTTAAAACCCATATTTTGCTGCAAATTACATTAGTTTTATTTTTGGAACACCTTGACTCCAGGATAGCTTTGTTTTTCCTTTATATTTCTTTTTATTACTAAGTTATATTTAGACTATATTTTGTTTTTATATGTTGTAGATTTTGTCGTCATGCCCTTTTCTTGCAGACCAATGGTCTCTTTTCTCAAGAAATTCAGGACTTGAACCTATATTAACTGACCCAGTCATCACCCAGGACCTTAGAGATGCCTTTTTCTAAACAACAATTTAAAACCTTTAAATGACCAGACATTTATTTGCAGTGTCTTTTGATATTTTTCTTTCCTTTGATATTAATAAGAGCCACATTTGTCAGTTTCTCAAGCATTCTGTGAAATCAAAGTTGTTTTGTAGACAATGCATGAAATTGATCTCTTAAAAATTGCAAAAATAAATAAATAAACTACATGTAGTAGAAGGAAGACAGGAGGAGAGTTTTAGCAATCTCACTTCCACTTTTAAAGGAAATTTGCAATACTATTTCTCATAATTTGCAAGCTTTGTTTGTTGCTTGGTGAATAGGTCTAACTGCTTGAAAGAAGAATGTTATTGATAGTAGGCTATTCATATTTCAAAATGGCATCATTTTTATTTTGGCATTTTATTTGGAATGATTTTAAATGTTCAAAAAACACTTAAAACAATTTCTTGCAGTGTTGGGTTCACTGTTTAATAACATCTAGTGTCTCAAAGAAAATAACCATCTTGCAATGCAAAGTTGTCATTAAGTGTTGCTCACAGAGCCTGGCATTGACTTGGTAGTTAGTTTATGGGTAGTAGGTAGTTTGTGTGGTTAAATGTCCTCTGAGCCATTTCTCACAGGAAGTGCAAGAGGAGCGTTATAGGGTGACCTCATATGAAACGTTGGCTTTTAGCAGGATATTTGCTAACCCTTTATTTCGATGGTCTACTTTAGACATTCTACTAACTATAAGTAACTTTGTAACTACATGTCAAATAACTCTCATTAGAGTATTAGTAGACTGTCTGCTTAATATCTGCTAACACTTTATTTTGGTGGTTCCCCAAAAGATATTCTACTTACTATAAGTTACTTTGCAACTACATGTCAACTTAATCTACTAACCTGAACCATAGCCTAACCCTAACCCTAACCAAACAGTCTACAGTCTACTAATACTCTAATGAGAGTTAGTTGACATGTAGTTGCAAAGTTATTTATAGTTAGTAAAATGTGAAAAAATGGACCATTGAAATAATGTGTAACCGAATATTATAATTTATTAATTTATAAAGACAGCTGTAAGTTTCTACGTGGAAATATGGATATCTTTCGTCATAGCTGTGAGGTCTCTGGGAGCATTTGTATGATGCATCAGAGCACATTATGTGATTTCAAAAACTTCAAATGATAGCAGTTTAAGGCGTTGTGTGCTGCCATGGTATTTGCTGTATGTTAGAGGATCGATTCGATTGCACAATATCATATCATTACTCCATTTGAAGATCTCGGTCTTTACAGTAATTCACACTCAGCCCTAGAGCTGCATTTTGCTCCCAACAGGAAACATGAGAAAATAAATCACCCAGTGAGAATGTAAATCTAACTAACCCCACCCACTAGGTCTCCTTGTGGCCAGATTCTTTAAAGGGGCGGCGCACTAATATGGCCACGTAGTTTGAGGGCTGTGTCTGTATTCATTGACGTCAGTGCACCCAGCCTCTGATCTCAGCTGTCAGACTTTGGTAATGGACCATGAAAAACACTGATTTCATGGACGGGACATACCAGCAGTGATAAGACAGTTTAGTTTGGAAAAACAAAAGGATCCCACATTTTTGCCTCAATCTCTACTTGCACAAGTCAAATCTGATGCATATTTGTCTATCACATTCAAGGCCTGAATATGGTGAAGGCCACTGTTTTAGGATAGCATAATGTATTTTTTTTTGGATGAGTCTATTTGGGAAACACAGAATAGTGTTCACAGGACGAAAACACTTACACTTCATTGCAAACTTACGTTGTAGACTTTTTAGATGTCACACTTTTTACTCCAGTGAATATTTCTCTGGTTTATTTTGTACAAGTCTTTTCTAAGCTATTGAATAATTCCACCAATGATGAAGAAACCTTTTGTGATAATAGCAGGACAAGCCATCACACTACATGTGGGGTAAGTTGTCACAATGGAAATCTGCCTTTAACAAGCCTATTATAAGCTACCACATTTTCAGTATGCAATAATACAGTATATAATATATAAGTATTATGAAGCACAAAAAAGTAAAATTCTTTAATATAAAACCTTTGTTTTGACCAAGAGAATCTTGCCTTGACCTCACATTTCTGAAAAATATCCTTCAAACTTTCAGTTTAAAATCTTCATTATCGCTGACTCTTGTCTCAAAGTATGTCAGTGTAGTATTGTGTTCATTTGTTACCTAAAAGTTATAGTATATTTTCTGAAAAATATCCTTCAAACTTTCAGTTAAAAATCTGAATTATCGCTGACTCTTGTCTCAAAGTATGTCAGTGTAGTATTGTGTTCATTTGTTACCTAAAAGTTATAGTATATTTTCTGAAAAATATCCTTCAAACTTTCAGTTAAAAATCTTAATTATCGCTGACTCTTGTCTCAAAGTATGTCAGTGTAGTATTGTGTTCATTTGTTACCTAAAAGTTATAGTACAATTTATATAGTTTTGAGGATATAATTTACAAAAACATTCTAATTTGATAGATTTCGAACTAGCAATTTTAAAGTTTTTGAACTTAATCACTCCTAGAGAAAAGGAGTGATTGTGTAATTTTGGACTCTGAATGTCGATATTTAAGGATCTGTAAAAATGAAAACCTATTGATCGTATAAAGATATGTATACTGTTGCAAAACATTTTAATTCATCAAAGAATCCTGAAAAATATTTCCACACAGCACAAACCCGAACATAAGATAATAATAAGAAATGTTTCTTGAGCAGAAAATAATACTGACCCCAAATTTTGAATGGCAGTGTAAAACATGTAGTGTAAAATGTATTTAGAAATACTAAACAGTATACACCAAGTGGCATTTACAAATAAATGATGCTGAACCTTTTCTCAGAACTTTTTCAGAGTAACTTTTGCTAAGAAAAGATCATTTTATTGGATATATGAAGTCAGTTCCCACAACATATGACAGTCAGAAAGTAAAATTTCAATTTTTAACACTGCACTGTTATAATTTAAAACCTAACAAACTTATTTTTGTGAAACATACATTATCCTAAAACGAACCTTCTATCCTAAACTTATACTTCTGTCTTTAAAATAAATGCCTCATAGTTTGATTTCTTTTGTGTGTGTGTGTGTTTGTGTGTTTTCTAATGCAAAGACATTAACAAGTATGTCTAAACTCACTGAACACTTTTTGGGGCCACTGTTTGCACACACAGGAATTTTTTTAACTAGCCGACTGAGAGATTGATGGACAACAAGGAAGAGGAGGAGGAGAAAGGGGTTAGTGTTTCAAGTCCTGCCCTCTGTTCCATTTCTCCTCCTCTCTGCTTGGAAAGAGGGGGAGAGAGACACAACTCTACAGCTACCACAGGAAACGGAAGAGACAAACAGACAGAAGTTATTTCAAAACCCCGGGGCTGAGCGGAAGATTCACTCTGTGTGCATTTGCAGGGCTATCCTCCTCCAAAACCCTTATCAGCTGCTCCTTACCTCTCCTGTTGGCTCTTTCTTCTCTTTGTTTCTCTGTTTGTGACAAACAGCCCCCAGCCTGAACACCAGGAGAAGATCTCTTCAACAAAAAGAGGAGATGCCCCCTCAGCCACAGGTGAAGAGAAGTTTCCTGGAATTCCTCAAGAACTTTGTCAGGATTGTACGGGTCCTCCAGATTCTGCTGGGAGCCGGGCTTTGGGTCACCATAGCAGCCAACAAGTATGAGGGCTCCATTCACTATGTGCTTTTTGTGGCTGTGCTTTTCTGGCTCCTCACGTTAGCTATCTTCATCATCACTCTTCTGGACAAGCAGGACCTCGTTCCCATCGTCGGAGGAGAACGCTGGTTGTTAAGCAACGTGATCCACGACATTGCCGCCACTCTGCTGTATCTGTCCACGATTGGGATCATGATCTACAAGACGGAAAAAAACTCCTACTGCAACCTGGACGTCTACAAACATCACTGCTTGTACAAGGTCTACCTCACTGCCTCAGTCTTTGCCTGCCTCACAGCCAGCGTCTATCTGCTCTCCGCCATCTACGGCAGCTGCAGGAAATGTCGAGGTGAGCAGACAGTCGTGTGAAAATCGACTACATCCCTCAAACCCTGCCACTTTGAGACCTTTTGGCAAGCCTTTTGGAGACTTATAAATCTCTTTTAATCACAGCAGAGGGTTTGATCCTCTTGTCTCAGGCTTTCAGGTTTTTTTGTTGCTTTTTAAACAGTAATTTATAGAGCTTTTGTACTGCAGTCACACATAAAAGTCTATTTTACACTTGTTTTGTTTATATGTTGCTGGAGCTCTGTATGTTTAAGTATTTTTATTTTTTGAATTGTATAACTGACAACTCAAAGAGCAGTTTGTTGCTTGATGAAACAATATTCACAGTGTGTAACATCACTTTGTTCTTTTAAAGTTTTGATATGACATGGAGCAATTAAACAAGGATCTGCTTTCATGTCATGACATGTCAGTGTCTTCATTCAAACGTGTACATGTGCTTCACTGTTTACATTCCCAGATTGAATCACACCACATCAAAAATCTCCACTTGATCAGCTTTAAAAAAAGATTATTTGATATTAAATGCAGACAATCATGTATTAAAATTAAGTGTAATATGTGGCTATTAGCTAACAATTAATAAATAAGAGGAAAAAAAGCATATGCAGTTTCATTTCCGTGTTTTGTATAATGTTTAAATGAAGGGTTTCCTTAGTTACTTTGGTATATTTGGGATAGAGGCTTTAACAGACCAGCCAGACCACAATATAATGTACTCTTGTGTTGGTCACGGACCACAGGCAAAGAATACAGATGTTGTGACAGCTGCCTGTGATCGGTTTTCATGCAGTCATAAGTTTTAGGAGGAATACAATGTGAGTCCAAACCGCAAATTGTGTGTGAACGTATTTCTGAATTTTAGAATGTTACATCATAACTTAAGAGAAATCATAAGTTGGGCACAATTCCTGTAGATTCAGTTCCTTTTATAATCATAAAAAGCAGGAATGGGAAGGATTGATGCTTTTAATGCAACATGCAACTACTCTGGTCCCCATGTTGAGTATTTTAACTTCACAAGGAAAACATTTTATAAGCAATACAGAGTACACTTAGGAGGTCATATTTGTGCCAAATATAAATGAAGTGGCTTGCTTTTTGACCTTACAGTTTGTTTATAGGTTATTAAAGTGTAACCTTGCCGATTTTCAACCCGTATTGTACCATGTCTACTTTTTAAACATCATGGTAAAAATGGAACAGCTTTCGCACCTGTACACATCACGGTGGGCTAGTTTCTTCAGTTATTCCCCTCCGTTTGGCCTAAAACACTTGTCATCCAGTTTGAAATGTTGACTACAAACACAACATTTTTTCATATTTTCCGTCACAGCGTTCTCTCTGTATTTACGATTCTTTGTAGCCTTTAGCCACTGCTTACAACGCACTAGATCCTTCTCTGGAAACCAAAACTAACTCACTCCCGCTAAACGTCTACTCTTTAAATTCTTGTACCCGTGAACAATACAAGTCAACACCATTATGACTAAAAGTTTGCTAAGACGTATTTCCTACTAAAGCAAAGCGCTATTTGGCTTTGGTGAGCGTATCCATAGCAGACTGGTGGGAGTGGCCTTGGACAGTGCATTATGGGTGGTGAAGATTTCCTACATATTTGGCAAAATCGGTGCTATCTATTCAGGTAGCACATTTTCTGCCTTTCTACTGTATAGGCAGCAAAGTTTTATTGAAAGCCCATTTTGCCAGTGGTGAAGTACCCATTTAAGTTTTATGTTGTCACACAGTCTTGTTCTCACAATGTCCTTCTAAAAGAACCTTATGCACAGGCATTATGTTTAAAGTTTTATTTGAAATTACCATACAAAAATATGAACACACAAAGAGTGGCAACACTATTTTAAGAAAATTAAATTGTATCATTGTTTTATATAATATTTTGATTTGTTTAACTCTCTACTGCACACATGTTGATGGCACATAAAAAAAATTCCACATCATTTTTATTCATTTGGAAAATTTTATTGATAAAACATTTTTTTGCACATCACTTTGGGTGTTCCTGCATCTTCCCTTCTTATAACACATTACTGCCAATATGAGGTATTGTCCAAAACATCATCAAGAAGTACCCATTATCGCACAACGTTGCCCTGAGGCAACAAAAAGAAAAACAGAATTTCTGAACATGACAAAAGGCTTCTCTACACCTTCATACACACACATATTTTTTTTGTACAGTTCATGTCATTTTAAATATGATATAGCCTTCTTCTCACACCATGTGCTCCTGTGACCATGTGTCAGAACAGGACGTCCCACCTTCAAATGGTGCTTGATAGTGACTCCCAAACCTTACTGGACTGTTCTTTGGTACTTTCTCAACCTTTCTAATTGGTTATTATCAGAAAACATAGGGCTTAAGAAAACTTTCCGTTGCCTGAGGTCTGTAGAGGGTTAACATTTTGGTCACTATAATTCTCAGACTTTACTAGTGTGTGAAAAATACTGTCCAAAACTATTATTGTACATGTTGCTTTTGTTACTTTTAATCATTTAAGAGGAAATATAATTTAATTTAAATATTATTTTTGTTAGTTTTTCTTACTGCCCTGTTCCTTTACTTGGTTCTAAATGTCAATGCCATGCTTGTAGAAGTTTCCTCTCTATCAGTACAATATGTTCACACTCCCTGGAAAAAGGTTATTAAATGACACTAAAATTTCTCTATGCAAGAGGAGCTGTATTTACACAAACTGTTGAACTTAAAAGACATTTCCTGCTGGTGAGGAGCTCTCTGTCTCTCACACTATGTGCTTTCTTTTTCTCTCTGACATAGTAGGACATTTTATACTCATAAATGTCATACTAGTCTTGAGTAGCCAGACTTCAGACTTTTAAATAATTTATTTTAAAATTGCACAGCAGTGACTGCCTACAACACGCTGTAAATACATCATACATAATAGTCGAAAAGCAATAATTATAGATTATTTAGCAATTCTTCATTATTTATTTTATTAAGGTTATCTGAAATTAGTTGATATCACAAGAATAGACCATTGTATAATAATTGTATAATGTATAATAAAAAAAATCTACATTATTCTACATAATTTTTTATTTATTATTACTTTTTATTATAATTATTATTTTTTTTTTTTACTTATTTTTAAATCAGCTCTAACAACCGGTGCTTGCCACTTGTGTGTGAAATACATCAGACAGTCAATTAACATAGTTGTGCTGAGGGAAGTATTGGAAATGATATCAAGTTATTTCTTATCACTCTAGCAACAGTGTAAAATGTGGCAGAGAGTGAGCCAAACGTTATGAACTGAATTTATCTATTGGAATGGGCCATTGGCAAATAATCTCTACAACTATTAAAACTTTAAGAAAGATTGAGAATGCATGGACACATTTGTATAACATACCAGCTCAGACTGGTAATAAAGCTATAAATAAATAAATGCATGTATAATGACTCATGTATGGCCAGATGCGAGTTCAACAAATGATCATTCAGCAAGGAATTATCCATCCAGCTTTCATTATTATGGACAAATCATGATTTGTGGTAAATGCAGGAAGCAGCATGAATTCCCTTGGGAACATCGAGTGGGGTAAAGCCTTCAGAGGAAGCATTCCGGTTCAAATGTGCTGACAGAAACACATGGATGCCATTAACTGATGAAAACCATGTCATGCATTACTGTAAAGGCCAAGACAACCTAACTGTCAAATAAACCTGTACAGAGATACACTCCATTTTCTCATTGGCATATCATCCAGGTGTCTCTTCCAATGTTTTGAAGCTGTTGGCTTTGTCTCCCGTGACTAAAATGAGTTGTTGTCTTTAATCACTTCGTGTGGGCCTCGTTTTCGCGGGACAAGTCAGCAGAGCTTCAATGAGAGCAGGCCTGCACATGTGGACCGTTAACCACACACTCTGTGCAGAGTGCTGAGACACGCATTCCTATGTGACGCGCTTTACGTGAGGGAAAGAAACACTGTAAAACAGCGAATGGACAGACCCAGTCTAAAAGTGAAGGAATATATTTTGCTAAACCTCTGTTCTGTGGGAAAATTACAGCAAGGAAACGGTAATTCTTGATTATTTTATAGTGGATGTTTTACCAGTGCCTGATGCTTTTTGAAGGTCTTTTAAAGCATGACTATTTCTTGTCTGCTGCGTTTGACGTCACAATTCATGGCAGTTGCTAGGAAGAACCATCAGTGTTGTCTGTCATTTTTTACTTCGTCGGAATGATACGAAACCTGGTAAAGGTTTTGGGACTTGCTATGTGAAAACACATACACAAAAAAAAATCATGGACATGTTTCGAAAAGGTTAAATGGTCCTGAAAAAATAATTACACCTGTACTGTTCGTGGTCAAAAATGACCGCATTGGAAATGAATAGGAAGTGAATTTCATCTAGTGGAAACGTTTGGTACTGCGCCAAAAAAAAATCTTACTGAAAGCTCTTTTTTTTTTTGAGATATCAACCTCAAATTTGGAATACAACTTTAGATTTATTTTCTCTTAGTTTTAAAGTAAAAATTTTCCCTTTCGAAAGGGAACTCTACACTGCGTTTGAAACGCATATGGGGGAATGTCATCATGTGAACCGGTGTCTGAAAGCAATTATCAAAGCAGTCAGTATCTCATCGTCTTCAGGGACTGTTTTGTCTGATTGCGATTACTTTGAATCTGGTAAGAGAAATTACTATGTCAAACGTTTCAGGAAGTGTGTGGATCTGTGTCCCAGGTTTCTGACACCCGGTGACACACACAATCTGTGTGTTTTCTGTAAACACAGATTTCTGAGGAGCACGCACGGACAGTGCTTGAGGGCGCTGTCTGTGTGAATTGTGAGCGTCTGCCTATTAGGACGCTCCGCTCTCGTCGGGCCTCTTCTCGAGGGGAGAGGAGCCGGCATCTGTGCCTGGTGGTTCTGGCCCCGCCCGTGCTGAGGCAGAGCGGCGACTGAAATCATGGGGTTCACAGGTGGAGCTCACTGAGGAGTTTGAGAGAGGTGTAAATCTCTCTCAACCCTCAGTGGCTGATGAGGGTGAGCTGCTGGATGATGATGATGATGTCCTTTCGTTGACATCATCAGATCCAGCATGGAGTGTTCTTCTGGCATCAAGCCCAAGAGAGCAGGAGATGGCTATTGAAGAGGAAGCAGGTGAGCCTGCTGAGATTTTAAAGCCTCCCTGCCCTGCGTATGTGGAGCTGCTTGAAGTTATGAAGCGCGCTTCTGGCAGGCTGCAGCTGCCTCGGGAGCATGTTAAGAAAGGGGCCACACGCGGACGGCTTGACGAGCGGTTCCTTTCTGGCCATAACACAGCAGCCCCCGTAAGCCTTCCATTCCTTCCTGATCTCCATGTTGAGATCGAGAAGGCATGGAAGAACCCATACTCGGCTCGTATTAACCGGCATCAGCGGGCGAATTTCGCTGATGTTGAGGGATTGAGCCAGCATGGGTATGTGTCGATGCCCCCTATTGACGAGATGTTTGCGAACTATCTCGTCACAGGGCAGGCTTCGACACTGAAAGCTCCGGTCCTGCCTTCCAAGCCCCTTTAAAGTGACTTCTCGCTTGAATGGCAGGGCATACGCGGCAGTGGGTCAGGCTGGTGCAGCCTTACACACTATGGCGGTGTTACAGGCCTACCAGGCTGATTTGCTGAAGGATCTGGATCAGGGGCAGGTTCTGTCCCCTGAGGTGGTAGAAGAGCTGCGCCCGCACCACGGATCTGGCTGTCCGGGCCACTAAGCAAACCGCTGCCTCGATTGCTAGATCGATGGCTAGATTGATGGCAGCAATGGTGGCCACGGAGGGACACCTGTTGCTGAACCTGGCTGACATCGGGGAGAAAGAAAAGGGCTTTCTTCTCGATGCACCCATTTCGTCCTCTGAACTTTTTAGCAGCAGCTAGTTCACATCTACCCTCTCCTCTCTTCTTCCACCTCCTGAATAATGGAACATTTTTCGAAACACGCTCCGGCGCTTCTTACAGTCAGGCTGAGTGCTGGGCCCATGATGAATATTTTTCTGATGGCTCGCCTTCTGGCTTGATAGTGAAGAGGCTCTTTTAGGCTTAAAAGAACCTTAGATTCCATACCTTCCATGATGAGGAGTCTTTGGTCTTCGAGCCGTAGGAAGGTGAGCTTGGTCTATATTTATGTTATAAAATATTTGACCTTAAGTTTTCTTGTATAGTTTTTTCCTGGGCATGTAAATGAAAAAAAAAGAAAAAAAAGAAAGGGGAATTTAGGGTTGTTCCATTAGGTTGACTAGAATGATTTATTTTTGGTGTTGGCAAACAAAATGGCCACCTTTACAGCCACCATTGGTAGAGTAGCTTGTCCTCTGGTCATAGCTAGAGTTTGTTTCGAGATTAGCACTCTTTACTTACAGATAGATTTATGTTTAGCGTCGGCCTCCTGGGCCGCCTGGTATTGTTTGGCTTGGGTTGAGCTTTGCACCTCTGAGCTCTTGTTTTAGAGAGTTATTTTCAGAGTAGCCTCCTCTCTAGTGAGAGTTTAGAGGCTGAGTTTAAGCCCCAGGCAGATATATGCTTATGTGTGGCCCTATAAGCTATAGCTGGCCTAGGCTAGAACTAGGGTTCAGGCGATATACTAAAGCATTTCACCCTTTTTATTACTTCCCTTGTCAGGTTGTATAGTTTTCCTAGTTCTGGCCTCCTCTTATCAGAGTTGTCAGGCCAAGGCCCATTACCCCTATGGTGTAGGTGCAAGATAGATAGCAGCTAAGGTAGCAGGCTATTGCTAGTCTCCCTGGTGCCGTTGTCTCAGGTGGTAGGCCCCTTATCATTATGTGGATAAGAGAATGCTAGTTGCGTAGGCCCCCCTTTTTTTAGAATTTTCATTCATACTGTGTTTTGTCTTTTCCTCTGAACCCCTTAAATTAACATTCAAGCTTGAGTGTAGCGGTGTTAGCTTTGATTTAGCTCCCGTTCCCTAGGGTTCAGTACAGATGTAAGAACTTCTAGTTTGGTGAAAAGCATCCATCCTTGAGTTTCAGGATGGTATGAATAAAAAGTAAAGAATTGTTTATGCTTTAAGTTCTAGTTTTTGCCCTACACAGTGTGAGCTGTAACTCTATTGCTGCCACAGGTTAGCACCTGTTTCTGTAGTAGTAGGCTTGGTTCTGGCCTCCTTCAAAGCATGGTGACTAATTCGTACTCCCCTTGCTTTAAGGGTAAAAGGTGTTTTTACTGAGTACATGGCCTGCTGGATTGCATAGCTCAGGTTGAGTTTGTTTAGGGCAGTGTTTCCCAACCCTGTTCCTGGAGGCACACCAACAGTACATGTTTTGGATGTCTCCCTTATCTGATCCATATATTTCTAGTCTTGGAGTTTCTACTAACGAGCTGATGAGTTGAATCAGGTGTGTTTGATTAGGAAGAGTTGGAAAATGTGTAGTGTTGGTGTGCCTCCAGGAACAGGGTTGGGAAACACTGGTTTAGGGAACCTCACTATTCAGTTTGGTTCTTTTGTAGCTCCCTTAGAGTTTGAACACTGCCACAATAGCTTGTTGTGTCACAAGTTTTGTTGGTAGATGTTTGGTCAGAGTTTTGCTCACTTAGAACTAGCACTGCCACAGGTTTATGCCCGTGTTTATTTGAAGTAGTAGGCCGGTTCGGGCCTCCTTCAGAGCATGGCTGCATATATTCTTTGTACTCCCTTACTACAAGGGTTAAAAGTGTTTTTACTGAGTACATTGCCTGTTGGAATGTGTAGATTTAAGCTCAGGTTGAGATAAACTAGGTAACCTCACTTGATAGTTTGGTTCTCAGATTAGGCTCCCTTTGAGCTTAGACAAATGCCATTAGCTGACGCCACGTGTCTTTCTGGAGTCGCAGGCCCCGTTGGGCCTCCTTCAGGAACATAATGGCGCAGGTTTGTGTTGGTTTTATATTGACACTGCCACTGGCTGATGCCCGTGTCTTCTGGAGTAGTAGGCCTGGTTTGGGCTTCTTTCGGAGCATGTTGGCGGAGTTTTGTACTCCTCTTGCTTAAAGAGTTTTAAGTGTTTTACTGAGTACATTGCCTGTTGGAATGTGTTGAATAGAATTAAGCTCAGGTTGAGCTAAATAGTTAACCTCACAGGATGGTTTGGTTCTATATATGGCTCCCTTAGAGCTTAGAAACTGCCACTAGAGCTGGCACCACGTGTCTTTCTGAGTTGTAGGCCCCCGTTTTGGTCTCCTTCAAGAACATGATGGCGTAGGTTTGTACTCCTCTTGCTTAAAGAGTAAAAGGTGTTTTTACTGAGTACATTGCCAGGTGGTATGGTGGCTCAGGTTGAATTAAACTAGTTAACCTCACTGGAGAAGTTTGGTTACCATATTTGGCTCCCTTAGAGCTTAGAACACTGCCACGAGCTGACGCCACATGTCTTGAAGTCGTAGGCCCTCTTTTGGGCCTCCTGCAGGGTGGGATGGCGTATGTTGTACTACTCTTCCTTTAAAGAGTAAAAGTGTGTTTACAGTTATGTGGGCACTCTACAGTCTTATCTGCTGGTTTAACTTGGTTTCATTCTGAACGAGTTCCATGTTTGTGGGTTTTGCTTATCAGCAAGCAAGCTGCTCTAGGTGTGTGGCCTTCACAGGCAACCCTTTAAGCTCCCCCCCCCCCACATCTGGGTGTTCTCTAAGCAGATTGAGCATGTAGCTTCACTTGTTGGCCTTTAGCAAGGCTGCTGGGATGTGTTTCTGCACAATGTAGAGTTTGAGTCATGTTGCTGGCCCCTTTCTGGGCCTCCATGATTTTTGTGCCTACAGTACGGTTTATCTGTTAGGTCGAGCTGTGTACTCCCCTCATTTGAGGGTTGTCCTGCATAGTACTTATCTACCTATTGAGGATCAGCCCCCAGGCTGGTAAATGTACTCCCCTTGTTGGGTTCCTTTAGAGTGCACAGCCTCCTCAATGCAAATAATCAAGCGCTGAGTAGATCCTAGAATTGAGCAGAGTGTTACTCCCCTCATTGGTAAGGGTAAAGAGCGCTAAGCTGAGTCCTGCTGTCCAGGATGCCCGTCTCTCTTTGCAGTCACTCTTACTGGATATCTTCTCTGAAGAATGTGATTTGAGACTCTGTGATCAGACAGGTTGTTGGCCAAGACTTGGTTGCTTTTTGAGAACAGGTTGGCCTCCCTGGTGGCATTCAGGGTTGACTTTGTTCCCCTGACAAGTGACTGGCTAGGGTTCCTTCGGGCCCCCTGGCCACATTCCCTTAAAGGGACCTTCTTTCTTCAAGGAAGTTTGGTACCAGAAGCCTATGAGCGGCCTTGGTAGGCCTTCTGTGGAAGGCCTCTTTGAGGTTTATAGCTTGGGCTGTTGGCCATAGGGAATGCTGTCAATGACAGCTTATGTATGACCCGTAGGGGGAGTGGTTCTGGCATTTCAGTTGAAGCTGCTAAATCTGACGTTTGTCTAGCCATTTTTTGGCATTCACTCCCTTCAAGCATGGCGGCGGTATATCGTTCCCCATATGCGTTTCAAACACAGTGTAGAGTTGCCTTTCGAAAGGGAACGTCTCAGGTTACGTATGTAACCACGGTACCCTGAGAACAGGGAACGAGACACTGCGTTACCTGCCATGCATCGGGGCTGCCTGCTGAACAGTCCCTTCAGGCGATAAGGTATTGACTGCTTCTCTAGGCGCTCCTTTTATACTTACGGGTCACGTCTTTAATGATGTCATAGGCTGTGGCCGGCAAATAGGATTGGTGAGATTTGATAATTGCTTTCAGACACCGGTTCACGTGATGCCGTTCCCCATATGCGTTTCAAATGCAGTGTCTCATTCCCTGTTCTCAGGGAACCATGGTTACATACGTAACCTGAGACATTTTGGAAAATATGCATTTCATATAAAATTTTGCATTTGTATGCATTTTTCATTATAATACACTTAAAACTTGAAAACATTTTTTTGTTTCACTTTTATTTATTTTTTTCTTCGCTTTAGCAATAATTTTCCAAGTGTCTTCTTTAAAAAGTAAACAGAACATAATTATTCTATAAATATAATTTAGTTCCATAAAATCCCCATGAAATACAGAATATTAAATATAAAACATTACTGAACTAAAATATAGTGCATTCATTTCATTGAAAAAAAAGGTCATTTTTGACCGCCACGCGAGCAGCACCAGAGGGTTAAGTATCAAACTTTGTCTCAGATGTTTCTTCTAAAAATCCTTAGGACAGGGGTTTTCAAACTTTTTAAAGACACAGACCTCCAAATATGATGATTTCTCTGTGAGAGATTCCCTCACTAAATTGTAAATTTGGCTATTTATTTATTTATTTGAATGTTTGTTTATCTGGGAATTTTGTCCTCCTAGAATGTAGTATTTGTTTTGTTTTGTTTGGACTTCAGCAGTATGCTTTCCATTTAATCTCATTGCTTCCTAGGAGACACAAATGAGATATTAAACATATCTTGTTGTGATTTTATTTTTCTTTCCCATGAACGTTAGGTAGACTTCATAGATGTTGCTTCGCAATCAATGCCATGTAATATTCTTGTTTTAGTGAGTCATCTTTTTTACAAGTTTCAAATCTACAACATTTTCCTAAGACCTGCATCATAGGAGAATGTATCACATTATGGGCAAGAGGAAATTATGTCACATCCTGTTTGGGAGCAGTCTGAATTGGTGCTGTGTTCAAGCAGATTGTGGCAAGGAGGGCTTGTGGGATGTGAGGCCTATTTATAGAGTTCTGGAAATACCAAGACTTCTCTTTTGCTGCCAGCCCATAGCAGATGGCAGGAATGTGTTATTAACTCTGCTAAGACTTTGCTAATTGTAATTAGGGCAGGACAAGTGCTGTAAATATGTTGATGGGGCTGTATTTGTGGAGAATCCTCATCATGTTCATCAGTATTTCAGCTAGCTTTACTGCATTTTGTTCCACACCTCTCGACTCCCTGTACCAGTTTGCGAGGGAAAACAACAAACAGACGTGTCTAGTTCAATAAACGCAGCGGCAGGCTTTCTGAAGCCTTAGAAGGAAACAGGCCTTTGAGACTTTGGAATGTGTGTAATGGAAAGCGTTAAAGTCAAACAAGCCTGCTTTGTTCAGAACAGGGCCTGACATACTCTCACATTCGCAGAATATTTTCATGCATATGACGTGAAATTTCCCCAGCTGATCTAATAGGGTACATGACTGCTTTGTTAGTGGATGTTGCAGTAGAAAAATGACTTTTGGGCCTAATATATGTTTTAAACATACTTTATTTTTTATTTTTATAGTATAACATTGAAATATTATTTTACATTGATTTCATTAAATCATTTTAAACTTCAGAATTCACTTAATTACTAACTTTTATATTAAACAGCAGAGTATAGAAGGCACACATATTTCAGTTGTAAATGCACAAACAACATGGTTTAAAAATTTTTTTTTTTAATGTGAACATTCTCAGTGTTTTTAGAATTGTCTGGACTTAAAGGATGTGGCATTATCTGTACCTGATTATTATGAGCCTAAAACCAGTATAAGAAAAACATTAATTTAGAAAAATATGGCTATGGTTTCTTTAGAACTATTAACTCTCTCTTCTTCTTCTTTTTTCTTTTTTCTTTTTTTTTTTTTACATTTGTGCTTATGTGTCAGGCTTTTGGATATAATTAAGCTTTTGTTTTACTAAATGCAGCTTGAATATGCAAAACTGGTATGGTTTCATACAGGGGTGTCAACATAAGGGAGTGAGACATCAGATTGTTCAGTTAAATTACGGCTAAGGACAAAGTTAGGTTTCATAAATGCATATTTTTATTTAAAGGTATACTATGTAACTTTTGGCCCTCTACCAGTTAAAAATCAAAATTGCATGCATTTTGTGGAAGAACATTGTTTTGGTCGTGTTTTAGCTCTGCATGACGGTGTGGATGAATATGGTTCCCTGGTGCCGGATGACAGGTAAGATCGTTGCCTCACATGTCTGGGCATCAAGCACGCTGAGGTAGCTTTTGTGGATGAATCATGTACCCACTGCAGGAGGATGACCATCACGGTGTTGCGGTCGATACTCCAATACCTCAAACGGGGTGGGCATCAGAAGAGGGCAACTTCGGTGAATAGCCAGGGTGACCTTAGGGTCACAGTGGGGGCTAACCTGCTGAGTCAGTCTCCATGGGCCCCCCACTCTGCTAGCACACAGCAAGCTGTGGAGCTTCGGGGTGAACGCGCTGGTCCTTCTCATGGGAGACCTGCCATTTCATTTGGGCCACCTACGGATGATCAGATGTTGATCGCTGCATCGGAGGGTGAGCTGGAGTCCTCCGGGGATGAAAACTCAGCTTTGTTACCCCCTTCAGGGAGAGTAGCATTGCCCAAGCCTGACCCAGAGCTGACAGCTATGCTTTCCCAGGCCACCGAGAGAGTTGGGCTTGAGTGGAGACCTCCACCGTGTCCTATCTGGAGAAAACACGTGGAGGTTCCAGAGGTCTAGACGCGGGTGACAGAGGGTCTCTAGATAGGACACAGTGGTCCTAGGTGATCTACCCCAGGCTGTGGTAGACACCATCACTTCGGCGAGAGCACCCTCTACAAGGCATGCTTACGCCCTGAAGTGGAACCTGTTCATTAAGAGGTGTTATTCTGACCGGGAAGACCCCCGGAGATGCCGGATCAGAGCAGTGCTTTCCTTCCTCCAGGAAGGGTTGAAGCGAAGGCTGTGTATGTTGCCGCTATTGTCACACATCATGATCCTGTAGATGGTAAGTCTCTGGGAAAGCATCCCTGATCATCAGGTTCCTGAATGGTGCGAGGAGACTAAATCCTCCTTGCTCTCACCCTCTTGGGATCTCTCTCTGGTACTTATGGCATTGCAGAGAGCCCCTTTTGAACCTCTGCAGTCAGGTTAGCTGAAAATTCTGTGAATGAAGACAGTGCTCCTGACTGCACTGGGTTCCATCAAGAGGGTAGGGGACTTCAGGCCGGCCAACTCCCACATTGTCCTGGGACTGATATATGCCCAGGGTTCCCACCACTCCTTTTAGGGACCAGGTGGTGAACTAAACAAACCTGCATGTGCTTCCCATGGAGGAGGCAGACCCAGCCCTTGCTTTGCTCTGTCCCGTCTGTGCATTGCGCCTGTACATGGACCGAACACAGAGCTTCAGGACCTCAAAGGAGCTCTTTTTCTGTTATCTGTTTATTATGGCATAATAAAAGTTCCGCTGCTCGTGAGGCGTGTGTTGCGCAATCACTCCAGCGGCCTCGTTCAGCTCCCACAACACTCGGTCCTGCTCTGCTTCATACTACAGTAACGTTAATAATCACATCCATGAACATGATTTATTCCCGACTCCAATCCCAATTCTTTTGCACCGTCCGTTGAGGTGGAGACCACATGTCCCAAGATTCCGCTCTAAAACTTGGCGTCATCAAGCTACGGCTTTGTTTTGAATAGGCTTCTAGCGGTCCTCTAGCGCAGTGGTTCCCAAACCTGTCCTGGAGGACCCCCAGCCCTGCACATTTTGTATGTCTCCCTATTTCTGACATACCCATTTCAGGTCTTGCAGTCTCTACTAATGAGCTCATGAGTTGAATCAGGTGTGATAGATGAGGGAGACATACAAAATGTGCAGGGCTGGGAGTCCTCCAGGACAGGTTTGGGAACCACTGCTCTAGCGGACAAAATTATTACATATTGCACCTTTAAGTGCTGCTTGATTATACAGTATTTCCTGGTTTTGTTACCAGTGATGACTCACGCTAGCCACACGCTGGTGTATGCGCAAATAACACCAGTCTACAATCTCCTCAGACTCAGATAATCACTGCTGCTAGTTGAAACAGTGCTTCCTGTGGGGAAAACGCTTTCAATTCATGAAAATTTCACTGTTGTTTTGTTTGCAAAGAAGAAAATGCAAACAACATGGTTGTACAGTGCAAACTCTGCCTTCCAGCTACGAAAACACTTTCTTTATCAAAGTACTAAAAAAATTATCTGTAATACCATACTGCAGCCACTAGATGTCATGTATTCCTTTACATATATATATATATATATATACACATATATATATTCAGGGCTGTGTATCCCCAAGTTGTGGAAATGAGACATGATTGCTTAGTTTTAATAGGTTTTAATAGGTTTTTTTGATCCAAGCTTGTTCAGTTAAGTTATGATCTGATGTCACTTTTAGTTTTTTGTCACCGGTTCGTCTCTGTTGTTTTCTTATTGTCCTGTCATTTTCCTGCAGCTCGTGATTTGTGCAATCAGCACTGCCTGGTAGCGCTGTGCGCACAATCACGAGCTGATCTCCCACACCTGTCGCTCGTTCCCCTTACCCTATTTATTCCCAGCTGGGTCTACCTCATGTTGTCAGTTGATCACTATTTGTGTCACGTGGATGCTTTATGTTTCTGTGTTCTTTTTCATGTGTTGTGCTTCTGTGTCTTACCTGCTTGTGACATTGTGCTCAGGACCCAAAGACGAGGGGTTTGCAGTAAGACTGTTTCCCTTACTGGACTCAAGCTCGTCATCAGTGGTCATCCTAGGATCGCATCCTCTGGGTGGTCTCACCAGCCCGTGTGTTCGTTGGTGTGTGTGCGGAGAGCACGGGAACCACCTTACAGAGTGACTTCACCTCATTGTCACATTCTCTGTTTCACGTTGTAATTAAGTGTTCTAAATAAACTTTCTTCACTTGTTCACTGCAATTGAGTCTTCCATTTATCTGAAGCCTGACCATTTTTAAGCTCTAAACAACAGCGATAATAATATTGCAATAGACAATTTATCAGTTTAAAATATTTTTGTTGAGACCCATTCAAAAGTATGAAACGTGTAACATTTAAAAACTTGCAGAAATTCAGAAGAAATAATTAAAATATAATTTTAAAAATGCAATTTATTTACAGAAACGTTGATCCCCAAATTTCTCTTTCTTTTATATATGTGACCTTGAAGTAATCCAAAAGTAATCAGATTACATTACTTTCATATTGTGGTACTTGGATTATGTTACTGAATACTTTTTTTATAAAATAATTTGAAACTAACGGAATACATTTTTAAAGTAACTCTTCCAAGCCTGGTAATGGGTATGACAATGTTGATATGTTTGGTCTTGGCGGAATAGATCTGCTACGTTGCTGCTGCTTTTATTGCTGCTGCAGAGTTTAACCAGTTTAGATGGAAAGGATCTCACACAGACTAGCTTAAGACATTACTATAGCTACCCATTAATACACAAGGTACTTCCTTGAAAATAGATTCCAGCGCAGTGCTACAACTATAATGAAATGCTTATTTATTTATTTATTTTGCATAATGTAATAAAAAACAGAACAAAGTCTCAGTTTTTTAAGTAAAGAATAACTGACGACAGGCCGTTGAATTATTACAAAAATACACCTCGGGTGTATTGTCGGGGCATTATTTTTGTAATATTACAAAAGTCCAGAGGCAAGTATTCCGCTTATGGTTATCACACTTCACTATCCCCCGGTTTCACAGAAAAGGCTTAAGCTAGTCCTAGACTAAAGTGCATGTTTGAACTGTTTTAACTGAATTTTAGTATTAGGGACTATTAAAAACAGTATCTGATTTTCTTATTGGTCATCATCATATAGTATGATTCCATTGTCCAAAATTACAGGTGCAGAATAAATCTCCAGCAGGTGGCACTATTTCATCTCCACTCCACTCCACTCCACTATTTCAGGTCTATAATATATTGGAGAGATCTGTTAGCATTATCCATTCATCACAGTGGCAGCCAGCAGCAACTGCCATTGTGACAAATGGAGAATTTTAAAGAATTTCTTCAGTGACTATAGACCTCTTTTATCTCAAGCCATTCATTAGTGACAATTCTGAGCTCTGATATGAAAACAGCAGAGTGGAAAGTCCATTTTAAGAGTCCTCCTAAATAATTGGGCATCTGCTATAACATAATGAAACTTTTTGCTAGCAACAAAATTCTAACCTATCATTGAAGTAAAGCAATGGAAAGTGGGGGGGATCTCATTATGAAATAAATGTTTTTCTCTAGTTCATGTTGGCCATAATTATTGGGACCCATTTTAGTTTTAATTTTGATGTTTGTTTTGGATCATTGTCCTGATGGAAGATCCAACCATGGCCCATTAAAAGATTTCTAGCAGAAGCGGTCAGGTTTTGATCTTTTATATGTTGGTATTTGATAGAATCTGAACAAGATGTCCAGGTCCTCCGGCAGCACACAACATTAAAGATCCAGCAATATATTTAACCTTACACACGGGGTACTTCTGTCCATGTTTGCACCAAAGCAATCTGGTGGGTTTGCTGCCCAATGTTTTTAGTTTCATCTGACCATAGAAGCCGGTCCAGTTTGAAGTTCCAGTCATGTCTGACAACTGAATATACTGGAGTTTGTGTTTGGATGAGAGTGAGGTTTTTTGAAACACTCCCTAACAATGTGTGGTAATATAGATGCTGTTTGATATATATTTTTTAGGCTTTCTGACCCAGAGACAACTATATTCTTCAATTCTCCAGCTATGAACCTTGGAGGGTCTTTTGCCACTCAAACTATCGTCCTCACAGTGCATTAGGACGATATAGACACATGTCCTCCTCCAGGTATATTTGTAATATTTCCTGTCTTTTGGAAATTCCTGATTATTGCCCTCATGGTGGAAATGGTCATTTTCAATGCTTTAACTATTTTCTTATAGCCACTTTCTATTTTGTGAAGCTCAATAATCTTTTGCTGCACATCAGAACTATATTCTTTGGTTTTACCCATTGTGATGGATGATTAAAGGAATTTGGCATTTGTGTCTAGAGATATTTTACTCATAAGAATTTCTAGGGGTGCCAATAATTGGAGAAAAACATTTATTTCATAATGTGAGTTTCCCTCCATTTTCTATTGTTTAACTTAAATGAAAGGTTAATTATTTTATTTTTTTTTCATATCAAAAGGATAAACAATGCAGATTTTTTTTTCACAGCCATCTTTGGAGTTGACTATAAAATGTTACGACAAAAGCTTGTTTATGAATATGGGTTGCTTGACGATACACTCAAAGAAGTGTCACTTAACATCAGCCTAGCCTAATAAATATCCATAAATCACATGAATCCAATACATTTACAACAGTTTTTTTTTAATGAGAAAAAAAATGGCTTCGCAGTTTTTTTTTAATCAAGTAATAATAACTAATCTGAATATATGTTGCGATTGTTGTTGCTTTGAAAGTGTAATTTTGCAAGACTTCCACTAGATGCCAGGATTGTCTCTTAAATATACCAGCTGCTGTTGACAGTCAGAAGACAGATCTTTCACACACAGTTTGATGGATGTAGTATTTGTGGGTTTATGAGCTTTACAGGATTATAGAATGACAGAGTTTGGCTCTTCTCTGTGAGCTGAGAAAGATTAGCACTGTCACACAGTAATGATTTTGAGAAGTTCAATATTTCTTTAGGTGGTTAAAGCATTGAGCTTATTGCACCTCTGTAGTAAAGATAGATAGAAAAAGAATTATATTTAAGTCACTTTTTGTAAAATATATAAATCAATCCATATTTGTATTCATGCAGATAGACAACATTAATTATAATATACTACTAATGCTTATTATCCTGACCCATGTAAACAGTAGCTTTGAAAACATCTTATTATTATTTTAATTTTTTTTAAACATCTTCATTACACGACCTGGTCTTAAGGCGGCCATAATGCCAGAAAATAGCACTAGAGATACAGCTGAAAGCCTCAATATCAACAGGAACACAGTTCCACTTTATACAGCAATAAAATGGTTGTAAAATTTATTCCTCCTCTTTGCTTCATGAAATTTACTGGGTATCTTAAGTTTTATGTTTTGATGTGTTTTATTGTTGCTTATTGGTCAGATTTACAAATTTACTTGACAGGCTGTAAATATGAAATGCTAATTAAATGTTTAGAACTTTTTTAATGGTCTTTAGAATCACCTTG
>RJVU01065935.1:2582897-2599797 GCA_003731715.1 Anabarilius grahami | reverse complement strand
CCCTACCCTATAGAGACACAGGTCTATTGATCTCCTTGTCTGGACAGCTGTTCACTAAAGATGTGCCGCAACAATGGACTTTCAGAACATTAATTCATTGAGAGTTTTATTTATTTATTTATTTGAAACTGGGAATTAATTTCTTCTTCAGACACTCAACAACAAATGTCACCCATCAGCTGGTTGACATAAAATATTTATTTAATTAAAAAAATTAATTGTTTTTTATTTCTCAGCCAATGAAAAGCCTTTTGAACTCATTCAAATAAATTCTATAGATTATTTTATATGATAATGTTATTTAGATTTGAAATTATGATTATTTTAATATTATTTAGATTTGAAATTGCATTATTTTAATATTTACATTTAAAATTTGGATTATTTTAATGCTATTCACATTTTAAAATTTGGATTATTTTAATACTTCTTACATTTAAAATTCACATTATTTTAAAATATAATATTAAAAAACATATTTTTAAAAACAAATCAACTTGCAGCCCCCTTGGAAGATGCTAAGGCCTTCTAGGCAGCCCCAGTTTAGAACCACTGCTGTAAACCTTAATTTTCCCATCCTCAGCTCTCTGATAATTGTATGTCTGTATGACAGAATGTGGCAGATAGTTTCTAAGACAAATCCGTTGTCTGGTAACACTAACAAGCTTGGCCGGTTCATTCATTATGCTTTGGATGAATGTATTTATACAGGCCTGATCTTTGTCTCAGTCTGTTACTATGGTAATACAGAGCAGCACAGAGATATTGAGGTCAGAGAAAAGGACACGCTGCAGTGTACCATATAAGAAGTAGCCATAGAAGGACTTTGCAAAACATCTCTCAGCGAGTATTCTTTCTTCATTGCGTACAGTATACTGGGATTTTAACTAGTGTACTGACATGCATCTGTTACCGCCAGCCTGCTCTTTCTAACACATAACATTATATTTCAAAGTCTTTGTAATGAACTCAAAGTACTGCACTTTGTGATTAAAACATGACCCTCATTAAGAACTGCATGATTAGTCTAGATTGTTACATTTTCAAAAGAATATGTGTGTGGTGTAAGAGTCAAGCAAAAGTTGCTAGGGCTTTGTTTGTTTAGAATTTTTTTTAGGGCATTGCTAGGGTGTTGTGGGTGGTTGACGGGGTACGGAAGAGGATTAGGGCCAAGCAATAATAAAAAAATAAAACCATCTCGAGATTAAAGTTGTTAAATTTCGAGAAAAAAATCATTAAATTTAGAGAAAAAAGTCGAAATAAAATGTTGAGAATAAACTCATTAAATTTCGAGAAAAAGGTCGAGATAAAATGTTGAGAATAAACTTATTAAATTACGAGAAAAAACTCGTTAAATTTCAAGAAAAAAGTTGAGATAAAATGTTGAGAATAAACTCGTTAAATTTCGAGAAAAAAGTCGAGATAAAATGTTGAGAATAAAGTCATCAAATTACGAGAAAAAAGTCGTTAAATTACAAGAACAAATTCGTTAAATTATGAGAAAAATGTCGTTAAATTTCGAGAAAAAAGTCGAGATAAAATGTTGAGAATAAAGTCATTAAATTACGAGAATAAACTCATTAAATTACGAGAAAAAAAGTCGTTAAATTACGAGAACAAATTCGTTAAATTATGAGAATAAATTCGTTAATTTAATGAAACAGATTGAATGATTACATTAGACACGATACAGATTTCGGTGAGTTGTACTGTATCTTTCAACATACCTTCTAATATGCATTTTTTTTTCGAGATATAAAATTAAAGTGGAAGAAAAGACTCGCGCTCCACGCTGCTGCTTGAAATGAGGCGCTACAGAATCTGTCACGCCACATTTAAGAGTGTCAAAGCCCCATTTATTGTTTGAATTTCATGATAAAATGGACAGAATTTGCCCACAACACACCCATTACTCATTAAGAGAATAGGGACAACACTTTTAGACCATCCGCCGGGCACGCAGACCATTTTTTCTGTCGTTAAACTAACAAAAGTGGATTCGGACACGCCCTAAGTGCACTTGCGCCGTGCGCTTTAGACCATGGGCTTATATCGAAGCTTTACAAATCTTTTGTTTCGAATCAGTGGTTTGGAGCGTGTATCAAACTGCCAAAGTCACGTGATTTGAGTAAACGAGGCTTCGTTACGTCATAAGTGTTTCGAAATTTCAATGCTTCACCACTGCGGGGCGGACTTTGGCAGTTTGATACATGCTCCGAACCACTGATTCGAAACAAAAGCTTCGAAGCTTCATGAAGCAGAATTTTGAAATCGCCCATCACTAGATATTGTTGAATAAAGTCGTTATTTTGTTTTTTTGGCGCACAAAAAGTATTCTCGTCGCTTCATAACATTAAGCTTAAACCACTGTAGTCACATGAACTGTTTTAAATACGTCTTTAGTAGCTTTCTGGGCATTTGAAAGTGTTAATTGTCTTACTGGCACTGCAGGCCTCACTGAGCCATTGGATTTTATGAAAAATATCTTAATTTGTGTTCTGAAGATGAACGAAGGTCTTACGGGTGTGTAACGACATGAGGGTGAGTATATGACAGAATTTTCATTTTAGGGTGAACTAACCCTTTAAAATAGGGCCCTTAGTTTCTTATCAGAAGTGACAAAGAACAAAACTCTTTGCAATTATCGGATTAGAAGCACGCTGCAAATAATGTTTGGCGGAGAGAAAAAGCATGGACCTGGCAACCCCGGCTTGAAGGGTGATTCATAGGGTAAGATAGAGCCTGCTTTTATGTAGCTATTTTTTTTTTTACTGTTAATGCATTATTGTCGCGTTAACTTGCCCTAAATTCAACACACGAAAGATTTTCTTTGCACACAGTATGAGCTGCAGTCTGTCATGTTTTTTTCCGCATGGTTTTGATTGACAAGATATAATCGGCCCTGTTCATCGGCTGTTTTTAAACAATCGGCAATGACCGATAGTGAAAATAATAGCTTTTATCGGCCGATACCGATTATTATCTCTAACTGAAAACTTTACTCGTCCTAGTCAAAAAGCTCAGTCCCACATTTTTATGATGTTCTGGTCTCAAGATAGGAAGTTGTTAATTTTTATTGTCTGGCAGGGGACAATTGTAATCCTTTTCAAAAGCCCTTTAAAAAAAATTGAAGCAAATTTCTCCTCAACAAGCTGCACAATTTGAGGTCAATTCATGTCTATATCACAAATGATATGTTAGGGTTAGGGATTCGTTCAAATCAAGTATGAGTATGTTTGCCTTAACAAGCACCATAATAACGAGTCCTCAGTTTACCCTGGAAAAATTTTCCTTAAACACTTTCTACTCTGCTTCAGAAATGCTCAGTCAGTTTTTTCTCTTTAATGATTCGCTTATCACTGGACCATTCAGGACTTTGTGCTCCAGGTTGCATGACATCTCATTTGCTTCCTGCTGTGGACACAATGTCAAGCTAATGAAAATCCCATGGGGTAGCAATGGAGGAGATTAACCGCTAATTTGCTCCCTTTGTCACAAGCAATAATTTTGCCCTGTTGTACAAAGGTTCATTGATTGAGGTCGGTAAATTCTCCTGCCATAGATTAAAGAGAGAAACCTTATCCGAATTGCTTGTGCTCAGAGCGTGCAGAATCTTGTCCGAACGAAACATTTGGATTAATGAAGAAAGTTGTTAATGATAGAATGAGAGGCATAATCAGACATTTAACACATTTATCATGATCATGAGGCTTGTTACATGAACAGCCATTCAAGGTCATGTGATAAAGCTGTGTTCTGTAATTTAAGTATCGTGCTTATGCCTTGTTTTTTTGTCGTTGTTTTTTTAAAGATCTCCGCAAGAGTCATGGTTTCTTTTTGGTTTAAAGGGATAATTCACCCAAAAATAAAAATTCTGATGTTGTTCCAGACTTGTATAAATTACTTCTGTGAAAAAGAAAATATTTGAAGAATTTTTATATTGTTTTTGTCAATGATAGTCAGTGGGGTCCAATATCATTTACATGGAAAAACATTGTTTATATACATTTTTTTTTTTTGCTCTAAGTGTATGACTTTTTTCGTGTTCCACAAAGTCATCAGTTTTAGAATGAGTTAACAATGACAGAATTTTAAATTTCATTTCAAAATTATTCATAAAGCATGTTAAATACTACACAAAAACAATTATACCACTACTGTATGCCTTTAAATATGTCTGTTCCTTACACAAGCGATTACATGGCTTTAGAAAACTTAAAATAAAGAACATATGAACTGCTAAGGTGCTTATGGTGCTTGTATATGAATGACCAAATTTTAATTTTGTGTGAACTGTGAACTATTCTTGCAATAACAAGGGATTATTTTACTTAATCATAACAGCTGCCTATCATTGTAGTTTACTCTGCTGTTTACCTGTTTACTTTTTTTTTGTTTTGTTTTTTGCAAGATGGTAGTGATGTAATTATCTCATGATTGACATTGTAATTATGTTACAATGCTAATTACATAAATAAACTACAGACATGAAATTACACAAATGATTGATTACACATACCCCTACTGCATTCTCGTAATTAGCACTCGGGTACTTTATCTTCATAAAGAGCCATTCATGGTCAAGAAGCCTGTAGAAAATACAAGAAAAGCACTAGCTTGATGGAATGAAAGCACTCACGGCATATAATATTTATGCAAATTAGATCACTAGGTGCATTTGTATTTCCTACCGCTGAGCTTATGAACTCATTTCTCTACTTACCAGTAATTACATGAAACCTTCAATCTGCTGACCTCAGAGCAACATATTATGCATTCATTAAAATATTTTCTTCCGTCTCAATGAGTAGAATCAGTTCTCATGAAAACACTAATGCTGCGTTCTCTCACCTGCTCACCGTGAGTGTTTAATGCACGCTCAGAGCTGGTTGGACGTATGGGCCTGCGTTCTGACTGGGGGCGTCTCCATTATAATCAGAGGTTGTAATACACAGTCAAACCTCTTTCATAACAAAGCAATCAATGGCAAAATCTAAAATTAATAAGAGCAGCAGGGAGGAGTTGGCCATGATTAGATTACAGTGTGCTTGCCGACACACTCTGTGCTCTGATTGGCTAGAGTTTTGCACATTTTACCTGTTTTTGTTTTGAAGGACAAATTTACTTTAAATTTAGACAAATTAAAATTTTATTGGTTAAGCTTTATTGACAGTATGCTATAGATTATCTCAGAAAAATAATTTGGTCTAAATTCATCTCCATCTCCAATGGACAGTGGATGATTCAGTAGACTTTGTTGTAACATGTATAATGTGTTTTTGGTTCTGTCATGTTTGCCTGTGTGCCCGTTCATTTGACCCAGTGTGTGTAATTGCTGTATTCCTATCTGTTATTCAGTTAATTAACTCGTTAGTCCCTGCGTTTTTAAACCCTGTGTTCTTTCTGTTCTTTGTCCTGACTATGTCAGTGTTTTACATCTGTGTAGCTGTGGAGTATGCTCTGTTTATCTCCTATGTTTCCCTGTGGATTTCTAAATAAAGTCTGTTCCGTTTGACTCTCATTCGTTGTGTGTTCCTTGCACTCAAATTACGTGACATTGGTGTCTTTTTTAGCCTGTGCCACACATGAACATGATTAGAGATTATGAGTGCACATGAATTTTTACAAAATAATGATGTGCACGGATAAATCATTTATAATAAACACTGCAACATTTTGTAAAAAAAAAGAAGTCAATTTTGATTTTATGGCGGCTTTAAAAAGAAACGGAAAAGAAAATCCCTCTCTGTTGAATAGTCTATTTTGTATGCAGATCTGTGTCAAATGTACGGCTAATGTGTGTCATTTAGCTTGCACAGTGAACGAAAACTAGTCTGAATAATTAACAAGCACATGATTGCTAAATGGGGCCATGCATTTTAAACAAAGGAAACTTTTCCTTAGTGAGCAATGAGATAATTGATAAATGCAAGAGAAATTAGAATTACAGCTGGAGTCCAAATGGGACCTTAAGTATACTGTGCATGCATGTTGTGATGTTTCCGAACGGGGTCCATGTAGTGTTCACGCAGAGATAAATCGATAAATCCCACACAGGTTATAACAAAGATGATAAAAGGTCAAATAAAGGGAACAACTTGCTCACAGGCATTTGATTTATGCTGACTAAAGTTAACCTTCATTTGCTGACTGGCTGCTGTTAGGCTGAAGTTCAGAGATGAATCTGTGAGATTAAACACACTTCTGATGTTAGACCTGACAAATTTGGACATTGTGCTTCTGGGCAAGCTATTATGATGGCTGAAAACAGGCTCAGGACTGACGGCACACTGTAAGGGGTGAAAAATCATTTAGTTTGAGCTTGTTATACCACGTCTTGTTCTTTTAAAAGAAGATAAATGTCAGAGCACTATAAAGTTTTGTTATATATTATATACATATGAACTTCTATTACTGTGTTTTTATGGTTTGAATGATGTGCATCTTTATATACCAAGGAGTTAAGGTTTGGTTGGTTATCATGTCTAGTTAACCCCTGCTGGTTAATGTTGTAACTACACACTCTGTATAGGCAAAATGATAAAGTTCTAAAAATCATTTTAAATAAGGCCTATTTGACTAACTGAAAATGTATGGATTTAATCACCTTGAATGAAACTGAAACTCTAAAGTAAAAAAAGTATTTTATCTTAAAATATATGTGATAGTTTCATGGATCCTCATTAGCTATACATGAATTTGTGACATTTAAAAAAAGATTAAATATTGGATCAAATGACCTCAAATTCAGTCTTAAAATGACTGAATAAACATTACAACTGCATCCTACCTCCTTTAAAGTCATTTCTGAGGGTTAGATCAGGTTTAAATAGCTTTGAAGTAACGACTATGTTTTTTACTTTCTGCCATGTTTAACGGGATTTGGAATGTCCTAGAGAGATTTTAAAGAAGGAAAACCGATGATGTGTAAGTTGAGATGTTATTTTGCATTCAAAGAAGACAAGTGCTCTGTCAATGTATGTGTGTTTGCTAAGCACCTTCAGCAGAAGCACCTTTGAAGTTCAGAAAAGAGCCGTCAGAGTAAATGATGTGCCGGGCTTAAGCAAATCAAGTCCTGATGCAAACGAGCCCTATAGCTGTACAATCTGGGGAACAGGGGAACAAGCTGCACACGGGTCTAGGATAAAAATGGCTTTCTCTCTGTTTTGTCACTACAAATTAATATTCATATGTCTGGAAATACTGCCTTCAGTGTATAGTAGTTGTGTCCTTCAGGGCTTTAACAACCTGGGGATGTTGAAGGGAAGGCTTCTCTCTTTGCATTGCTTTATCCTGTAATCAAATGAGTGAGCATGTATAAAAACATATGAATCATGTAACTGGACATTATTCTGACTATTTTAGACTGGGCGGGACGACAACCACTGCGCAGTAGCCTAGTACCTGCGTGACTCGTCAAATACATAAACAGAGAGAAGTAGCTCCAGCTACAATGTTCTTCACGAGATGCATGCAGTTTAGTTTATGAACCACCAAAAGTTACAGTGTACCTTTAAACAAACAAACTTGTGTCAAAAAATAATAAAAAGATTGCTTACCGCATCAAGGAATAATGCTCTTGATGTGTATTTATTTTGCACAATATATTAGAATGTAAATACATATGCCAAAAAGGAGTTTTGATGACAGATATAGATACATTAGGTTAGACCAAGGGTGGCGAATGTCATTCCTGGAGAGCCACAGTCCTGCAGCCTTTAGCTACAACCTTATTCAAACACACCTGAACAAGCTAATCAAGGTCTAAAGGGTTACTAGTAACAGGCAGGTGAGTTTTTATCAGGGTTGGAAGAAAACTGTTACGTTTGCCACCCGAGTTAGACAGTTAAATACATTTTTTAAGAGTCAGATCTGGTAAAGACCCGTTCACAAAAAGAACAATAAAGATAACTATAGCGATAAATATATCATTGTCCACACCAACGCATGATATTGTTCTGTTTATTATAAGCATGTGCTGCAGCTATGTCGTCTGCCATTTTAAATGCTTGAGCTCTTTTAAGTCTGTTGGATTCTGATTGGCTGTCAATGTTTTTATCATTCATCAGCTGGAAAAAGAAAATCTGTGAAAGTGATTCCAACTAAATTGATCCTCTGTGCCTTTATCGTTATAGCTGTGGTGTGGACCATAGATATGTATACGTAGATGCCACATTCGACCGCTCCAGACATGTAGGCGCGCCCGCCATCTTGGAATGGGCAGCGTGTAATCACTCACAGTAAAGCCCAAAGTATACTTCATGTTTTACGCATACAGTTGAACGCACAGCCTTGCAAATTATACTTCACTTGTCTCGTGCGCATACACAGGCGTTTGACGCATTTGCAGTTTTGAGCAATCTCTTGCCACGAGTTACAACCCATGTAAATATATTTGTATTCTTTCATGCTAGAGTTGTACAATTGAAGGTACTTTCTAAACTCTTCACACAATCTCTCATCTATGTAGGCCTATATTGTCACTGCTTGCATGCATCCTGGTCTGTTCTGTTTATGCAGGTTTTTCTTCGACTACCTTGTGAATCGACAGCCCCAGGGCACAGCTGCCACCTTGTGGATAAACTAATTACTGCAAAAAAAATTTAATGCGCATGTGCGACCTGCACGTACAAAGTCCGGCGATGTGCGTACAGTACGTGGGTACTCTTCTGATGACGAAATTCACGTCACGCACACTTTACGCTGACCCTCGTGTACACGTAAAAATGAAGTATATTTTATATTTTGGGCTTATTAATCATCGAATGTATATATGTATATGCTAGAATTGATGGCACGCAGCATGAAGAAAGGAAAGAAATTCAGAGAAAAAAATCATAGAGAAATGTTTTCTCAATGGAGAGTGCTCGAAACAGAGGATTATGTTTGAGATAGAGGCTCTGACAGGGAGAAAACAGGAAGAAATATCAAAGGTCTGTATCTAGTTCACTCTTGGGTGCTTCTGAAATGGTGCACATCTCTACATGAAAGGAACCACGCAGACTGGTTTATTTTATCGCTTGCATTTAAAACAATGTTTTGTCTGGAATTTGATACATAACATAAAATTAACTGTCATATGTTGCTGAACTTTGAATGGGTGGAAGTGCAGGTTTTTTTAGTAGAAAAAAATTACAAGCATGTCAGTGTGAATGAAAACTAGTATTATCAATGTTCTAAAAAGAGTTTTAGTTTTAAAACTACTGTTTCTAGGTGTCACTAGGTTTCTACAAAATGATTTTTTATTTAGGCTATACAGTATATATACACATACATACATACAAACATACACACACACACACACACACACACACACACACACACACACACATCAAGCATCGCGTTAGTTCAGGCAGGCCACCTCAGTCAAGCTCGCACCAGCTGACATTCAGCTGTTTCATGACGTGTACCAATCCAGTCGTGACACCCATCACAGCGGTTCATTTAAATGCCCATTCATTTTGCCTCTCTCTATTGCTAGCTGCACGCTGCATTTAACTCCCTCCTCCATCCCCAACTCCACCTATCTGGATTCTTCAATCTAATCTGTTGTCTGTTACGACTGTCTTTGCATACAGTAATTTATTTTCCTTCCCTGTGTATTTAGCAGTTTACAACACTAATGTATTGTGACTGTTATTATGTATGTATGTTTACTGGATCAGTTCTGTATCCCAGAGGGGTTTGACTCGCTGCTCTCCCCGCTCTGTCCAAGCAGGGCTGCATGGACGGGCGTGTGGAGTTTGCCCAGAACAGATCCATACCGCCAACACTAACTGTATGCATTTATCATTATAATAAATATACAGTACATTTGACGAAAGTGGCTTGACTGAAATATATATATATATATATATATATTGTCTGATGCATATTTTTGCAGTTTCATCTTTTGCAAATTTACTTACTCTGACACATAAACTTTCTCATTTATCTTCCTGTCTAAGTAGGCTGTAATTGACCAGAATAATCCACATTTCAATCAATTTTTTCATTTTCTTTTGGGTGAACTAACACTTTAATTCTACAAGTCAAAAGTCTGGCAAACTAAACTTTTTTTTTTTTTTTTTTTCCATCACTTTGATTAAATTATCTGCTTCATGTGATAGTTACTGTTTAGGCTGTTGTGATTATGTTTACTTGCAAGGTAGAGAAAAATTGCATTTAATGCAAGTGCCTGAATTTATTAAAATCAAAGGGCGTAATAACAGAGAGTGGAGAAGGAGCAATCACATTCTGATTGGTCTATTGAAGTTTTACAACAATCAGTCTAAACTAAACTGAAGCCAGTTTTTGTTCAAAGGTTTGATGTGTACAAGAAGTAAACAATCATTTAAATTTTAAAAACTATTTGAAGACACTCTGAGTGGTTTCTTTGTCATTTCTTTCTTTAGAAACTCCTTAGCAACACCCCAGCAACCACTTAAAGTGTTCAGAATCGTTGCTAGGCTTTTTGCTGGTTGCAGTTGCTTACTGGTCCAAGTCCAACTGTTCCAAAAATAGGTTCACATAGTAAGCAAATCATGATGACAGGAAAGAAAAATGGTTGCAAGGGTGCTGCTATTCAGTCGCTCAAGTTTTCAGAGGTGTTGCTGAGGTGTTGCGATGCAGTGGCTAAAGTGTTCAGAAAGAAAATAAAATGAAAAGGAAAGATAGGAAACTAATTAAACAACACATAAATGACATTTCAGGAGATAAAGTGCAGAGATAAGAGAACATTTTGATGAGAAAAGTACAGATCAATAAATATTAAGTTTTGCAATGTTCATGGGATTGAATAATGACTGGAATGGAATTTCCCTAAGTACAGTGTATTTTGTATTAATATTTATTTGTGTTATTCATATTTCATAAAATCACACACACTCACGGTGCTTGAAAACAACAAACCCTGACCTGTGAGAAACACAAACATCACAAATCAAACCATCAGTGCCATCTGTGAAGGCATGTGATGCCCTGCGAAAAGCCTGCTGCCAGCAGTGCATTCATCTACTTCTGATATATGCGTCTGTGTGCTGAGCCCCTGTACTTGCCAGGAGACAGGATTTATTTTTTACAGACCCATCAGCTCTGACGATTTGAATTTCATTTCCCAAAAAAAGAAAGAAAAAAACAAATCTAGCTTTGTCTTTGTAATTAAAGAACATAATTTTACAGTTTAATGTGATTTGACAAATTTAAATAGCCCATTTGCACACATCTTCCCTGTTCTCACAGATAACTGTATATTATAATTGACAATTAATAAAGAGGGTCATTATTGTAGCGAATTTGACGCAGTTCAAGATTAATGGTTCTGATTGTTATTTAAATGTAGTTCATATATATATATATCTTTTTTATTCAATTCAAACAGGATTATTGGATTATGGTTTAGACCATTTTTATGTACTCAAATACAACAATCCTATTAATGTGGATGGTTTTTCTTTTTCCATTCTTATTGCATTACAATACGATGAAACCAAAGAGAAAATCTATTATCAGTGTGTTATATATATTCTGTTTTGCCCTTTGGAAAAGGTCCAGGCTGAAAGTGGAAACTATTAATAATGTTTAAGGGAGCAGTTGTTGTTGGGCTCTATATATCTTGTCTCAGGTCAGACTGGAGTCAGCATGCCCACCCTCTGAGCTCAGAATTTGACTTGTGCTGGCCCATGCCACGCTGCTAAGAAACTTTACCATGCAGATGCAATTAATCATAGTGAAGGTTTAAGTGGAGATAACAGTCCAAAAAAGAGCCTGTTTTCAACCACTAAATCCCGAATATTGCTGAGGACCCAAGACTGTCTTTTAAGAGAAAAGTGATTTCTTTCAAATAAATCATTCTGCCAGGGAATGGTTTTGGCACCTCATGTTCTTGTGTTAAATTAAAAAATAAGGTAAATTTCAAGGTCACTTGTATGTTTTTTGGCTTGACCCACCTTGACTGTCTCCAAGTGAAGATCAGCCATGTTGCCCATGTTAATGTAAGGATAGTCTCAGCCTCAGACACCACGGACCAGTGGCTGAAGTTTTTGATGCATAAGGCACTCAAAATGGGAAACATTTCGGGAGTTTCTAAGTTGTCATCTGATTGGTTGAATTCTACAGGATATTCCTTAACAATCCGCCTGGAAACAAAGCTGTCATGATGCCAAACCCCCTCATGTTGTACCTAGATCAATAAATTACGTAAAAAGTATTAAAAATATTTAGTTTATTCCATTTGCTTTAGAGTAATCTTAAAGGGGACTTATTATGCCACTTTTTACAAGATGTATGATAAGTCTCAGGTGTCCCCAGAATGTGTCTGTGAAGTTTCAGCTCAAAATACTCCACAGATTATTTGTTTTAATATGTTGTAAATGCCCATTTTTTTGTGTATTTTTGTGCATGTATCTTTAAATGCAAATGAGCTGCTGCTCTCCACCCTGCTGTCCAGAAGAGGGCAGAACCTGTACAACTCATGCCTCGGATACTCTGCCAGAAATTAACAAAACATCTGTTTGGTTTTGATTATCATCTCGAGGTCACGCTCACGTGACATTGCAGCATCAGTTCCCGTAAGACTTTCGTTCATCTTCGGAACATAAATTAAGATCATTTTGATGAAATCTGAGAGATTTCTGTCCCTCTATAGACAGCTACGCAACTGACACTTTGATGTTTCAAAAAGTTCATAAAGAGATCGTAAAACGAATCCATATGAATTGAGCCCTTTAGTCCACATTTTCTGAAGAGACATGATCGCTTTATATGATGAACAGATTGAATTTAGGCTTTCCTTCACGTATAAACAGTCATCAACTCACACATCAGTTGTGGTAAATGGATGCTCAAGCATATTTGCTTGACTCGTGTGATAACCAATGAGGTTCATTCTCGTGTGTTACGCAGCATGTTTGAGCTTCTGGAAGAGGTTTGTTCTCACGCGTCAAGCAGGTTCAATTGAGTTTCTGTTTATGTTCGCTAATCAATGTTTATATGTGAATAAAAGCCTAAATTAAATCTGTTCATCATATAAAGCGATTGAGTCTCTTCATTAAAAAGATCTCCATTTGTGTTCCGAAGATGAACGTGAGTCTTATGGGTTTGGAACGACATAAGGTCAAGTAATTAATGACAGAATTTTCAGTTTTGGGTGAACTAACCCTTTAAACTTTCAAATACACACAAGGTTAGGCTAAGTCAAGAACACACAAAATTCACAAACACAGTCGATTATGTCTGTGACCGCAAACAGCACGGAACACAGAATACACAGACACATATAATACATTATAGGAAAGTTGTTGACCACTGAAGTCTTGCTAACACCCCATTGAAATGAACGGGATTGTGTCACTGCATGTCGCTGGTAATGTAAACACAGCTTAATCCTCCGACGCAATTCGGGGCACCATTAAAATAAACCATCCACTTGTTCCTGACCCTGGGATTCTTCTGAAGTCTGTATAGGTATAGGCAAATGTGAGCCATTTAGTGACTGAATGCCAGTGGAGGGCGGCGCCTATGGTGTGATGGTGTAAAACTATTCTTGGTTGTCTTGCTCTGGAGGCAGTCATATGCAAATGTATTTGCCTGTGTGATGTCTCACAGATCCCACAATATCAAAACGAGCGATTTTTTTTGGGAGATTTTTTGGCTTGATTAAAGGGGGGAGGGGGCTGCAATGCTATTTCATGCATTCTGACTTATTTACACTGTTGAAGAGTTGGATTCTCATGCTAAACATGGCCAAAGATTCAAAACACGAGTTGGACGTATGACGGAGTATTTCTGTGCCAAATGACTACTTCCGGTTTCGGTACAGGTTTCGGAGAGTTTTTTTCTAGTATGGCCCTTTATCACGTAATAAATGGCGGAATTCCATGGGCACTTCTCCCTGATAAGCGTGCGCACACATCACCCAGAACAAGAGCAAGAGCACGCCCATCAACGCGTTTTGTTCGGGATACGGAAACCGAGAGGTTTTTCAACAATGGCTGTGTCCCAATTCAGGGGCTGCACCCTTTGAAGGCTGCATACATCATCGAGGCAGTCTCATTTAAAGGATTAGTCCACTTTCAACTAATGTGGCACTAGTTCCGTTTTTTTCAATAAGTAGAATAGGGAAGGCGTAGGACATACAGCGTAAGCTTTTTGAAGAATACTGAAAGCGGAAGCACGTGCAAGGCGATCATTTGTGTTTATAAAGCATATACAGTTGAATTTTTTTTCGAAAATGACCGATCGTTTCGCTAGATAAGACCCTTATTCCTCGTCTGGTATAACGATACCAATTACAGATACAAAATTATGTTTCCTGGAATGTTTTCATCAAAAACCTTAATTTCTTTTCAACTGAAGAAAGAAAGACATGAACATCTTGGATGACATGGGGGTGAGTAAATTATCAGGAAAATTTTATTTGAAAGTGAACTAATCCTTTAAGAAAAATAACCGTTAGATTGCAACGTAAGAAAGAAATTACAGTATTTTGCACCTCACAATGAATATCAGTCAATTTTATTATGGTTACTTTTCTTAAATATGACATCCTTGATGACATATTCAGCCTTCAAATGCAACCTCCGGAGGACTCAGCCTCCGAATGAGACGCAGCTCCTTTCACCGAAGGAGTGTGTTTTTGGTTGTGAGGGAAAGATTACCTTTTTCAGCTTCCCAAAGAACCCAGCGTTAAGGGAACAGTGGATGAAGTTTGTTTTTCTGGGGCAGCAACGGAGTTTGTTTGTTTGTTCCCGGGATTTCGGTGATGAATACTTTGTAAACAAGTCCCAGTTCGGCACTGGATTTGCAGATCGAGGGTGGTGAGTAAAGCTGCATCAGATGTCTGTGTTTTGTTGGCAATCGGCGTGCAAGTGCATATAATGTAAACAACACGAATGTTTTTGTTCCCTTTGTATTTATAATGATGTCGCAGCTATTAGACATCTCTACACAGAAGCTGCGCGCGCTCGTGATTCTTTAGCTCCGCCCACGGCACTGACGGCAGGCACGCCTCCAGGAGCTCGGCTTTTTCTGGAAAGACTCGGTTTAGCGTATCTATCTTTTATAAATATGACAAAACTAAAGACTTTTCGGAGATACAGTATGAAGGATGCATTGTTACTCTATCTGTAGGCCTACTCAAGATTAACATGAGATTGGCAGAAACTGTGTAGGATACCCCCCCCCCTTTAAATAAATGCTTTGTTTTAGTGAGGAGGACGTTTTAAGATATGATACTTGCAGGAAGTTTACAAAAACCTCTTATACAGTATTTAAAAAGATCAACGCAAATTAGATTTCTCCTGTCATGACCCCTACATTTGAGGCCTTACAGTGTTTGTGGAAAACGACAGATGCATACTCGTTTGGAATGTGTAGTAAAGGTTTCATGAGTTAAGCTCTCTAGAGTTTTACTTTCCTGACTGCCATAACAGTTTCACTTTCTTCTGAGAAGGATCTTTTCTTTCCCTTCAATAATTCAGCTCTATTCCACACCACAACAGCTATGGTGGCCAAACAAAAGCTGATTGGGAATGATGAAAAACAAGTTGTTCATCTGGCGCATGAGAATCTTTTTTCTTGAACCATGTTTTATTAATTTTTATTTAAGTGAAAAACTATGTACCAGAATAATGAATCAAAAAATGTACACACAAATTTTTAGCTGGGAGGGAAAGAAGACCGCTTAACAGTGCTAGAAACACTGAATACCTTAGCAACCACGTAGTAATGCCTTGGCAACCACACACAGGCAAGCACCACTCATTTTCATTTGAAAATGTAGAAATCTAGTTGATAAATATTGCATACTGGACTGGTTGATGCTTTGGCTCATGTACTCATCTTGGAGAGCGCTGTTGGAAATGGTTGGGCTGGTAATCAGGAATAATTGAATCTCTGGGGATTCTGAGAAGCAGGGAAGTCCTCCCACCATGTCATTGCTGTTTATGATTTATTCATTACTTTTGAGGAACTGTGTCATGCTGCAATCTGAGGCACATTTCAAAATGTTCGAATTAGTAGTTCAGCAGCTACTGACCTCAATTTCCTGACCTGAGGGGCCAAAATCTTTAGATGATATGAGTCACAAAGGTACTTTTATATCTGAAAACCAATATAAACTACAAAAATACATTAAAAAATGTTTTGCTGTGAGCATCTTACTTTATTAACAGCTGTAGAGTGACTTTTTTGTTCCTCCTATTGCAAAAACATTCCGTAAAATTTTGACATCCAAGAAATAACATCATTTGGACCCTTTGTACAAGAAGGTGAGAGAAAAAGTAAATATCATATTTTCTCAATTTTTACACAAATTGTAATGTACACTGCCTTCCCCAAGCAAGTTTTGTAAAAGAATTATCATACAAATGTTTTGTTTCATTGATGAGAAATATATTATGTTTATTGCTAATGACAAACCATTATTTATTTTATTTACCTTCCCATCTAAAGTCAACAAATCCCCCCCCCTTTTTAATGGAAAATTAAAAAGAAAAGAAAAAAGAAAAGAATCAAGAATCAAGAATCAAAAGAATCAAGTTAAAAATATCCAGAGGATTTGCATAGAGGTCAAAAAAGGCAGTGACACCTCAAAATTGAATTACCCACTAGATTTTCTCTCTGAGATCTTTCTTTCAGACTTTGACACCTGAGGGTTTTTCTTCACAGGAGAGTATTTCATTAAAATTCATGATGTTGCCATATATGATGGCGTTGTCAGCTTAGATCTCATCAGACAGATGAGTATGTGTTTCCGTGATGCTCACAGACAGATACCTGTCCTCACAGGAAGAGCATGTTGCTTCTTATTTCATCATAATTCTTCACAATTTATTTTTAAACAGGCCTTTCATAGTGACTGAAATTGACAATAGAGGATTATTCAAATTGGGCTAAGCATTAATCAAAGCAAACCTAATTT
>RJVU01065935.1:2553813-2582849 GCA_003731715.1 Anabarilius grahami | reverse complement strand
TCATCCACTAACTACTAAACCACTATTTTAGCTGATTTTCAGATATAATGAGTTTCTGATACTTAATAGTCTACTTATACTGATATTTACTTGCAGGTGTATGTAAAGGGATTTCACACTGACAATGACTTAAAACTGATTTGTTGTCAAAATATAATGACATTTTAGTTTTTATCAATCTATCCCATTTGTAATTTTGTTTTGGCTGTTGTATCCTCCTGAGCTCTGAAGAGAAATCTGTTTTCTCCCCTCATGGCCTCATTCTATCTATCTTTTTTTCATGTGGCTTTTGACTCGCATCATTTAGTGACCGATAAAAGAGAGATAGAACACATGGCTCTATCGTTGGATTTTATTCATCTAGTGAATTACAATTAGCAGTGAACTTAGTGGTGCCCTGTAAGGGTCGCAAGGTGTCAAGAGCTGGACAGGTATGTATGAGCCACTGTGCCTGAGAAGAATGTTTAAGAATATTTAAGGAACTTTTTGAGCAAAACAAAAGCCAAGGTACAGACAGAATATGTAATTTTGTGTGATTTTCTGTACTAATTTGGAGGGAAATCTACTAAATGGATTTATATGTGTTAAATAAAGCTGAGAGTAGAGGAGACTGGGGTTTGTTTGTTTGTTTTTATTTATTTTTTTTAAATTCTTAACTCACATAATACTACCTGCTGCCATCTTTTGGTATAAGACATCAACAGGAGCATAGCAGCCATTATGAAACATTCAAACAAATTAAACAAAAGATTTGATTGATTGATTAATGATTGATTGGTGATTGATTGATTGATTGATTGATTATATTAATCTAAAATGATTATAAACAAACATTTTGAAATTTTCAAATATATTAGAAATAGTTGATGACAGGCTCAAGGTCAAGCATTTAACAGCCTCGTAGTATTATATTATATTAAATTATATTATTTTATATTATATGTAAGCAATAATAATAAATAGGCTGTGCTGTATCGTGAATATTGGATCCAGCACTAGCTTCGAGTACCTTATTGCTTTTATAAAACGGTTACCACACAATACAAATATTAAAGCCAAAAATATGTATCATTGCAACTTTAATGAATTAAACTTTCACTAAAGCCTTCCTTCTGCCAGAAAAAAATAGTCCCTGACCGTGAACAGCAACAGAAGTTACATTATTACGCCATTAGATGGCGGTAAAGACTGTCTTTATGAGTGTGTCAGTCAGCAGCGAAGACTTTTAGGGATGTCAGACACAACTGACAAATGCTTTGACTAGCGCTGTCAGTCATGGGAAAACCCCTTAAATGTTAAAAGGACAAGATAATACATCGGACATTTAAACAGATTTTTTATTATGAACATACGACTGACCTGAAGGAAAATGCTAAATCTGAATGCAGGTAATAAACTCTCTCACTCCATCTTTTTCTCACAACACTCTACTACATAATACAGTAAGCTTCAATGAACAATATATATTGAGAACATACAGTTTACATTGCTAAGAGTGGTTGCTAAGCGTGTTGCATAGTGATACACAGAACCGTTGGGTGAAGCGGTCATAACTGTGTTTTATCATGAATAAAACACAGCTGTTGACCAGTCAGAATCAAAGACAGGAACTAACCGTTGAAAATGACCCATGGTCTCTTCAGCTACACTGTTATGGTAGCTGAAAAATAATCAAAATAGCCAAAATATTTAATAAACAGGCAAAGGTTAGTGGATATGTTGAACTTTATAAATGAAGGGCCAATTCAAATTCTGTGGTAAACGGTAAAGCTTGCTGTGCATACATATTCTATATGGATCTTATCATAAGTGATTGAACCTGTGGAGTGTGGAATCTGCTAGAGTTTTTATCTCAAAAAGCATTTATGTTGTTCACATGTTTGGATAAATTGTTAGCTGATGGACTAAACTAAATATTTAGCTGTTGGGGCATATTCTGATTTGGAAAAAGGTGTGTGCATCCAAACTTAAAATATGATATTGCCTCTTTCTGTGATAAATGAGAATTACATTCTCAGTGAGGTTCACACTGTGTAACTGCTGAAATATTGCCTCGTTACCTGATTTTAACAGCCCACTGCGATATTATGTACCATTCATGACGAATGGCTTCTTTATGTCTGCAGCTTCCTTACTCTGTTGTGTGCTAATCTAGTCGGGCCGTGATAGAAACGACTCATTCAGTATCCCTGTGTAACTGTGAAGCCAGTGGTGCTGATTTGATTATAGCTGTGATTTGAAAACAGTCCACTGCATTACTTTCAGACTCACCACTCATTGAAGTGCTGAAAATAATGCAGACAGAGAGGTGCATTTAGTACTACAGTCCGCTTAACTTAACCTTTCACATCCGATTTGACAAAGTGATTCTGCAGCGCGTATTTGACTTGGCTCTCCGGCTTCAAAGCAATCAGCACGACCCTTTCGCAGGCCAAACGTTTCTGTCTCTTCCTGTCAGGAAACTAATTCATTAGATTTGACAATTCCCTCACAGCAAACACCCTCCAACGGGAAAGTCCTACACAGAATATGGGACGATGGGTCAAAATAATGCAGCAAGGTCGGCTGAGGCCACCACATCTTCAAAAAAGAGAGTTTTTTGGTTGGATTTGTATTCACTGAAACATCTTTCAAATCAATGCATGCAATTATTGTTATTTGGTTGTGTATCTTTATCACTGAGTTAAATTTGACATTGTTGCTGATATCAGGCTTAAAAATTATTAAATTGAATTAAATATAACCATTGTTGCTGTTTGTATCACTTTGTATACAAGCACTGAGGAAGCCTAAGGAGCTGAAATTCAGATATGGTAATAGAAGTTTCACTTCCTACACACGCTGTAAGCAGTAGACCAATCACAGCAGACTGTGCCATCTGACCAATCAAAGCAGAGTAGGCTCACGGAAAGGAGGGGTTTATAGAGACCAAATCCATTATCAAACTGTTTCAGACACCGTGAGAAAGTTGAAGCTGCAAAATTATGAGAAAATGTAAGTTTTTTTTTTTTATCTTGAATGCATGTTAACATATTGTAGGAGACCTTAAAAACAAAATTATGAACCTTTAAAATGGATTATAGGGGCACTTTAACCATTACACCATTATACACTTCTCAGAATGTGATCAGTTACTAGGTCTAACTTGTGAGAATTACAGTAAAATGTCAATCTGAGTAAAGAAAGTTTCAAGGTAAAGAAGAGTTTCACTGCTGTTCTGATTGTTTTTATTCAGAGTTGTAGCTTCAGAAGTTTTCATTTATTAAATATACCATCTGCTGAGCAACAGGAGAGACCTTGGATGTTTTATGGATCAGTCTCTGGGACCTTTTGAAGAAAAGGAAGAGAGAAATACAGAAGACTCAAAGAGAAAGTTTTTGTAACACAGGGCGTTAGATGCTTGATCTCTTTTGTAAAGCAGCACATCTGCTCTATTCAGATTTTTGAGAACATTATAAAATCATAATTATCCAGACCACTGAAGGGTTGCATTCAGAGGCATCCGGCTGTCAGGACCAATAATGTTCCACTTACAATTATTTAAAGTCCTGTGAGGAGGTTTGCATTTCTTTTTGTAACAGCAGTTCTTTTATACAGTCATATCAGACTTCCATACTTTTCTAAAAGCATTAAGCCTCTACTGAAGGTTTCTATCATCATGTGCCTAATATTTGTACCCTTGTCAACAAGATGACTAGTATAACTCCATCATAGTTAAATTAGCTTTACTCCCCAAAAAGCCACAGCCTGCTTGAACTCTTCCCTCCGAGGTCCTGACCCAGTTTCAAATCCACCTAGTAACAGTGTGCTCAGCAGTGACACTGGAGAGATGATATGATTATGACCCCTTGTTTACCCCACAGATCTGGCCTTAAACTTACAGAAAGACTAAGGGGGGATTTACTAAGAACTATTATAGCAAGCTTTTCAGCTATTACTCCAGTCACATGATCCTTCAGAAATCATTTTAATATGCTGATTTGGTGCCCAAGAAACATTTCTTATTATTATCAATGTTGAAAGCAGGTGCTCTTAAATATTTTTTGGAAGATGTGCTAAAAAAAATTTAAGTAAATAAATGTATAATGTTACAAAAAAATTCTGTCACTTTTGATCAATTTAGAAAATAATGACAATGATTTCATTTAAATACTCATGGTGCATTTAGTGCCTGGTTAAACTGGATTACTGATTGATAGTGAATGATATCTACACAAAAGTTTGTCCCTTTTTCAGCTTGGTACGACTCTTCAGTACCAAGTTCATTTTCTTCACAAGTACATATTTTCAGAAAATAGAGAGCGAGAGAGTTTCCAGTTAATATGTCGAGCCACTTTTTAAAAATTATTTTTACAAAAGAAATGAAATATTCATGAGGTCCAATCAATGTATGAGAGCGAAAAGAACAGCAGGGCAGAAGGTGCTGGAGGAGGGAAAAGAGCCCTTCCGTTTCCACAACCAAAGTGAAGAAATAAAGAGCCACCATCCTCATTTCTCTGCCCCTCGTATATCCATCTATCCTTTCATCCATGCATCCATTCATCGCCATGCTATCTTCTGCTTTGCATTTAAACCAAAGAAATCCATTAGCATCTCATGTGCAGTTGCTTTCATGTAGACCTGGAAGAATGCGACCTTTTGCTTTAATTGTGTTGTATTGTTGCTGTCATTAATTTAGTTTGAGTTCTTTTCAAGAAGCAGCCAGAGATTACTTTGACATTAAATAAAAATGGCCTTGAAATTGCTTGACATAATGGCATAAGCACCATCTCTGATTCATAGGAACACAGACATGTCACCAAACAGTTCATATAAGCAGTGTGTCTTGTTTTAGGTTATACAGGTCAGCCAAACCGCTTTTAAAATGTGTCTGCTAATGGGCTAAGGCTTTAGAGCCAAGAAACGGCAGTTAAAAATGTTGCAGACAAACACCCCTTTCCAAAAATTTGTTCCAAAACACTGAAATATTACAAAACTAAAGTATTTTAAGACTGCTATGAAAATATGAATGACTCATCTTTTGTCTTCTTTTTGAGGAAGTAGTAGTTGTTTCGGAACACTTGAATTGAATTTTACCGCAGTTGACGATGAGTTAACTCTGAAGTGTGTGATTTATGCACCACTAGTGGCAACAAATGGAATTGCAATCTGTTTGTTTTAGCAGGGTTGTGCGCCATGATTGAATATATATTTTTATTATAAATAATAATAATAAGGTTCTGAAGGTCATCTTTAATTTGTCTCTTACACAAGAAGTAGTACCACACTTATTTAAGCCCTCTATTATCACTCTGGTCCCTAAGACACATCTACCCTCAATGACTTTAGGCCAGTAGCATTAACATCAGTTGCCAATGTTGGGGAAGCTAATCTGAAACTGTAGCTGACAAGCTACAAACTAGTCATAGGTTAAAGTAGTTAAAGGGTTAGTTCACCCAAAAATGAAAATAATGTCATTTATTACTTACCCTCATGCCGTTCCACACCCGTAAGACCTTCGTTCATCTTCGGACCACAGATTAAGATATTTTTGTTGAAATCCATTGGCTCAGTGAGGCCTGCATAGCCAGCTTCAGAGCGTTATGAATCTTTTGTGTCGAGTCATGATTCAGATCGCGTGTCAAACCGCCAAACTGCTGAAATCACGTGACTTTGGTTCTCCGAACCGCTGTTTTGACACGAAAGATTCATAACGCTCCGAATCCCACCACAAACAGCCTTTGCCATGTTATAAGTGCACTACTATGTAGCGATTTTATTTACTGTTTGATTAGTGATCTTTTAGGTTCATTACAAAACTGTGGCGGGACAGATTAAACCATGGTGGGTCATCTTTGTAATTAAATCAGAAATACATATTTGATATAGAGTGCAATATAGCAGGATAATTAATCAGTTTTAAAAGGCTATTATTTACCTCCTGTATGTGTTAAGTCTTTGATGTAGACAGCGGTTTAATCTTTGTGAAATATCCTGTAACGCCACAAGATGCGTGATATTACAACAGATGGCGGTAATGAACAAATTTAGTTTGTGATCTAGTATGAAGAAGACGCTGCACTGCTTCACTGCATTACAAGCTTGTGACTTGTCAGAAGGCAAAACGAAATGTAGCTTTTGATCGCTACACCGCTACTTGCTGTAAAAAGTAGTTAGCTACTGGAAAAGCTACACTGTTTTAAAAGTAACTGAGCTACGGATAAGCTACTGAAAAACATAGTTAACCCATCTATGATCACTACTTGTAGCTAGCTACTCCCCAACACTGTCAGTTGCCATGAAGTGCCTAGAGAAACTGGTACTTACATACTTTAACTCTGTGGTTCCAGACACTGCTGAACCCCTACAGTTTGCCAAACAGATCAGTGGACAATGCGATGGCCATAGCTTTGCATTTTACACTTCAGCGTCTGGAGTGCAGTGGAATATGCACTATATTGCCAAAAGTTTTGGGACGCCTGCCTTTACATGAGCATGAACTTTAATGACATCCCATTTTTAATCCGTAGGGTTCAATATGGTGTTGGCCCTGCCTTTGCAGCTATAACAGCCTCAACTCTTTTGGGAAGGCTTTTCACAAGGTTTAGGAGTGTGTTTACGGACATTTTTGACCATTCTTCTAGAAGCGCATTTGTGAGGTCAGGCAGTGATGTTGGCGAGAAGGACTGGCTCGCAGTCTCCACTCTAATTCATCCCAAAGGTGTTCTGTTGGGTTGAGGTCAGGACTCTGTGCAGGCCAGTCAAGTTCCTCAACACCAAACTCACTCATCCATGTCTTTATGGACCTTGCTTTGTGCACTGGTGCACAGTCATGTTGGAACAGGAAGGGGCCACAATGCAGTCAGGCAAGAACCGTTCTCCTGACAAACGCCAAAGCCAGACTCGTCCATCGGATTGCCAGACAGAGAAGTGTGATTCGTCACTCCAGAGAACACGTCTCTACTGCTCTAGAGTCCAGTGGCGGCGTGCTTTACACCACTGCATCCGGTGCTTTGCATTGCATTTGGTGATGTAAGGTTTGGATGCAGCTGCTCGGCCATGAAAAACCCATTCCATGAAGCTCTCTACGCACTGTTCTTGAGCTAATCTGAAGGCCACACAAAGTTTGGAGGTCTGTAGCTATTGACTCTGCAGAAAGTTGGCGACTTCTGCTGACCCGGCTCTGTGGTTTTACGTGGACTACCACTTCGTGGCTGAGTTGCTGTTGTTCCCAATTGCTTCCACTTTGTTATGATACCACTAACAGTTGACCATGGAATATTTAGTAGTGAGGAAATTTCAGGAATGGACTTATTGCACAGGTGGCAACCTATCACGGTACCACACTTGAATTCACTGAGCTCCTGAGAGCGACTCATTCTTTCACAAATGTTTGTAGAAGCAGTCTGCATGCCTAGGTGCTTGATTTTATACACCTGTGGCCATGGAAGTGATTGAAACACCTGAATTCAATGATTTGGAGGGGTGTCCCAATACATTTGGCAATACAGTGTATGTAAGGTTGTTCTTCCTGGATTATATTTCTGCTTTCAATACCATCTGACCAGGAAAGCTAATTGTGAAGCGGACAGACCTCAGGGTCCAAACACCCACCTGTAATTGGATTTTCTCACTGATAGACCATAGAAGGTGACACAACTATTCTGGGCCTCATTAAAAGTGGGGATGAGTCTGGTTATAGGGACCTGGTCAACAATATCCTTGCCTATGGAGAGGACAATGACCTCAACCTCAACATAGACAAGACAAAGGAAATAAGGGACCGAGGTGGAGAGGGCTGATAGTCACAAGTTTCTAGTCCTAGATGTGTCATCAAACCTGACCTGGACCAAAAACACTTTTGCCACAGTGAAGAAGGCCCAACAGCAGCTTTATTTCATCAGGCTGCTAAGGAAGGCCAGACTTAGTCACCATCCCCTCACCCAGGCCTACAGAGGACTCATAGAGAGCATCCACATAACCAACATCACTGTCTGGTTTGGGAGCACCATCCAGGCAGAGGGGAAGGCTCTCCAAAAGGTTATAAAGACTGCAGAGAGGATTATTGGATCTGACTTCCAGTCCATGGACACTTTACACACACAACGCTGCAGGAAAAAGCACAGAACATCCTCAGTGAAACAGACCATCCAGCTCACTCTTTGCTCAGGCATAAACACTCAATATATGACCTGAGACACTGTAGACCAGACAATAAAGTGGCAAAATGTTGATTTATTAAACTGTGACAATTAAAGTACCCTAAAAGGAAAAAGCTGATAATTTACATGCATCAATGGTGCATTGATGCATGTAAACAACCTGTATTTTCTTATTAGGGTACATTTTCTGGTTCTTATTCAGTAAGTCCTACTGCAATGAGACTAAACGGAATGAATGTCCCACTTAGCGACCATCACAGGAGGAACCAAACAATCAGCAGATGTAGATGACTTATTGATTAAAAGCATTCATGAATGTGCATAAATGTAGCCACTAGGCTTCCTTGACTAATCTGCCCCTTAGGGTTGAAAGTGTGTAAAATGAGGGTACAAACTTGACAGACTATGAGCTGGGCTGACTGCTAGAGCGTGAGGGAGGAGAAGAGAGCAAGAACGCGCTCTGATCTGCAGCAGAGAAGAGTGAGAGCATCCAGGGTGTCAGGCAGCACGCAATATTCACAGATGAGAGGAAGCAACATTAAATATGGAAGCTCTGTAATGCTCAGACAGGCTGCAACAGGACAGGAATGATGTGATGGCTTTTGTCACGCTCTCTGGAGAAGAAGCTGAGATTTCAGCTTTGGTGGGTTTATTCATTCGTTCATTCATATTTTACTTCTCTTTTCTCCGTCTTTGTGTGGTAATTCTGTAGTGCGGTTATGTTTCTTCATGGAGAGGAGAGTTTGGACTGGCCTTCTACACACTGCTTTTGGCCGAGAAGGTGTCCCAGAATTTCAGAATCACTCTATTTAGTTTGTTCTACTCGTCTCTGGGAGTTTTAATGGCTGGAACTGTGTCAATCACACAGACGGCCGATTACATAATGGCCTTAAAAGTGTCAGAGCGGCTTTCTCTCATAGCAGTGCTCTGCCACACAGAGATAGCACAACAGCCTTCACCAACTGCTACCTCTTCAGAGACTGTCCTCACCCTCCATCTGACTCATGCACCTTCTGTGAGACACTCTGGGAACATTCCAATCGCCTGATAGGGCCATGCGAAGTGGACTTCACAGAGTATTTGGCCAGCTTAAGTGAGATTTCACATTGTAGAGAGTGTATATGCACTGCAAATGGCACTGAAAAACAACTTTACATGATATATTTTTATTGAAATGGCTGATAGATATAATACAATGCACAATATATCATACTATATTGGTTTTCGAACAATGGATACAGTACATATTGACATATTGGTATTTATTTATATACAAATTTATATTTATATAAAACTGCTGCTTAATGTTTGTGTGGAAACCATTTTTCAGGATTCTTTGATAAATAGAAAGTCCAAAAGAACAGCATTTGGAATAGTAAATACTTTTGTAATGAAAAAAAAAAATCCGTCACTTTTCTTCAATTTAATGCTTCCTTTCTAAAGAAATTAATTTATATATATATATTAATTTATAAAAAAAAAAAAATACTGACACTACTACTAATATTGCGTCTACACCAGATGTGAGCAGCGCGACAAAAGTAAACAGAACCCATTATAATCAGTGATGCTGTCTACACTAGGGCTGCATCTGAAAGCTGGAAAATGCTGCCTTCGGATAAATCACATCTGAAAGTTGCTGTTGGTGGTCAGTTTGTGTGTAAATGTATGTTTTTGACCAACTTTTTCCAGTTTTGATTACATTTCTAGTGATAAATTAATATTATAGTATACATATTCACTTAGTTATCACCAAACCCGCTCTGTTTTGTTGTATATCATTAGACAGTTATGTTGCCTCAGAAGCCTGTCAGAAGTACCATCATGCGCAAAAGAAGAGGTGGGTTCATGTTCAAAAGCTGCCTGTAAAGTATGACTGATAGGGAAGTGAGGCAACAAGTCATCAGCCTAAGATTTTGGATGCAGCCTGGATGCGACAAACTCCTGACAGTAAACTGATGCCCTGTCCTATTTCTGAAAAGGTTGCTTTGTAACGTCCAGTGTGGACATCTTTTACCTGTTGCGGTGTGACGCGACAACTGTTGCTTCTGGTGTAGACACAGTGTAACTTTTGAATGGTGGTGTTTATATGTAATGCAATTTATATATATATAGAAAAAGTCTTAGGCCACCATTAGATGTTGTTTTAGCAATGGTATATATAATGACCATTGTTTATTTCTCAGTCTCTTTATTGGAATATAACCAGAAAATACAGGAAATTTGTATGCAGTATTAAAAAAACTGAACAAATCAGAAAAAAAAGTGGCAAGTATTTCTTGGCCTTCCAGTCCTAAATGGAATAGAAAAGGACTGGAAATGCCAAGAAAACTTTCAAAATATGATGAGAAGTTTCTTCTTTGACAAAATGGAAGAAGTTCAGGAGGTCACACTAAATACTGATTTTTGCTTAAAGAAGCCATTTTGTTCAGATTTTTTATTATTTTTTTGGTACATATTTCCTTTATTTTCTGTTTGTATCTTAATAAAGAGACTGAAAAATAAATATGGATGGTCATTAAAACATTGCTAAAACAACAAAGCTGGTGGTGGCCTAAAACTTTTGCGCAGTACTGTATATACAGTGCACAGCATAAATGAGTACACCCCCTCTGAACAAATACAAAATATGTATTTTCTTTATGATCACTAAGATGGCAAAACTAAAATGTATTAAACATATACATAATAAAAACTGAGAAATATATGTCATTAATAGCCATAAAATAAGTAAATTCGCCAATTTTGTTTAAATTAAGGATTGCAGAAATAAGTACACCCTAGATTTAATTCAACAAATGTATAATATTCTAGCACTTAGTATGCCCTCCATAATTTTGAATATACTGCTCTGACCCTTCTTGGTACGGAGTGTACAAGTTCATGACAAATTGTCACATCTGTCCTGTTTAACTCCTGGATGATGAGCTCCTTAAATGCCCTGATCTTTAATGGTGTCACAGATCCCTTGTCTTCTCCCCTTCATCACGGATTACATTTACATTTACATTTACATTTATGCATTTGGCAGACGCTTTTATCCAAAGCGACTTACATTGCATTATACTACACATTTGTATCGGAGTATGTGCAATCCCTGGGATCGAACCCATGACCTTGGCATTGCTAGTGCCATGCTCTAACCACTGAGCTACAGGAAAGGATTGCCTGCACCTGTTCCTGATCGTCAGCACACCCTATATAATGGACTCACTCCCTTCACTCGCTGTCCGTTCTCTGTTTATGTTAAGTTTATGTGTTTATGCGTGTATGTACGTTACTAAAACCCATCATTGTGGATCTCCGTGTACGCCTCATCTCTCCTGCATACAGCACACATAACAGAAGAACGGACCAATACCGCTGGAGATCCACCAAACAAACAGCATGGGTTTGTTTATCCTCTCCGAGGTTTCTGCTCCTCCCGTGCCTCCCACTCCGATGCCGGCAGCGGAACGTCTTATTGGGCTCTTTCAGGTTGGACATTCGCTGGAGAGGTATGTGGAGGAGTTCGTAGAGTTAGCTTATCTGACGAATTGGTCAGACGCTCGTTTAATAGCCCTGTTTCTGGACGGACTGGACGAGAGCACAAGCCGCTTTGACGAACCTGACGATTATTTTTCCTTAAGCGATACTATTAATTTAATTTTGTATTTAAATGGCTCCAAATTCGTTGTCGAAGAGGTTCAGGATTTTAAGTGCTCATCTCGTCCAGTCCCCCCAGAAACACGGGCGGCCTGGCCAGTTCGTCAGCCTCCGTCTTCCTCCACATGCCCCTCCAGTTAATGTTTCCCCTGTATCCTGCTAGACTCAATACCCTCTGAGTCCGGACGTTCTAAGAGGAGAAAGAGGAAGAAGTCCAAGCCCTCTCCAGTCTCAGCCGATCCCTCTCCTGTTCCCATTGGGATTTTGGTTGTATATGAGGGGATGGACTGGACCCCTCTTCCAGCCGCCGCCGAGCCAGCCGCTCCAGCCGCCGCCGAGCCAGCCGCTCCAGCCACTGCCGCTGCCCACAAACCCACTCCAACCCACGAATCCTCTCCTTTCCTTGGTCTCCCCAAGACTTCCCTAAACCTCCCCAAACACTTTTTTTGGGGGGGCCAAGTACCCGTGGGTGGGGAACATGTGGGTAAGGTTCCTGCTTCACCTGACCCGCCATGGCAGCCCACGGCCCCTGACCCGCCTGGCCGCCCTCGTCTCCAGACCTGCCATAGCCTGCCGAGGCTCCTGACCCGCCATGGCTCATGGACCCGCCCTGGAGACCTCCACTCCAGTCCGCACCTCTCCCTGCACCTGCATGAGGTCTCCAGGGCGCAATACATGTCCACAGAAGGTTTTTCACCCTGGGAGAATGCATATCTTCATTGTCATGTTGAAAAAATGGCCAACAATGCAGGGAATGAGGAAAGGGTAACATCTTCTGTTTCAAGTTTGTGTATTAAGTTACACAGTGGTGTGGGAATTCATGACAGCATTGATAAAGCACAACTCCCTCACACCTTCAGCACTCATACATCCCTATATAAGAGCTTTACTACCACTGAACTTTACTGTGGGAACCAGGCACTTCTCACTGTACTCCTCCTCTAGCAACACCATAACATTTTGGATGCTGTTAGATCCAAAATGATTGATTTGGTCTCATGAGACCAACGTATTGATTCCCAGAATCTATATTTTGTAAATATGGGCTTTGGGAAATGGCTTTATTGTGCTTTGGCCACAGTAGGTAGTTCCAGTGAGAACAACAACCATGCATGTCATTTCTGCAGGCTGCATCTTACTCTGTGAGATAAACAGTCACTCTTTTCATAGCTTTTGCTGGCTCTGAGACACTTGCTTGGTATGTCTCCTGCTCTTTGTCTAGCAAAAAAATCCCTCATCACTAAATGAAAGCTTAAAAATCGGATTATTTCAGGGGCCTTGTCGCAAGTCCATTGTTTTTGAATTTCTGTGTTACTTTAGTTATATTTTCACACTTAAAACAATGATTTGGTAATCCTCTTGTACCACTGTCCTCTTTTGTGCTAAGAAATAAGTCTCCTGACAGCTGTCTCCCAAGTGCTTCCATTGTTGTCAGCATTAAGTCAATGATTCAGTGGGCACAACATAATTGTCAAGAAATTACTTCTCTTTAAATGTTTTGGTTCAACATACTTACCTGTTGATCAAACATTGCCTTAAACTTACACCAGAAAATTTTTATTTTGTTTATTTAGTAACTTTTAGGACGGTGTACTCATTTTTGCAACACGTTTTATCACCTTGATAAGAAAATCTTATTTTCTTGAATAATTTTGACACGCTTCTTTGGTAATTGATTAAGCGGACTTGCTGGAACATTATATCTCTAAAGAACCCTTACATGTCTTCAAAGTAATTGAGTAATTGCTTACTTTCAGAAGTTTCAGAGGGGGTGTACTCATTTATGCTGTGCACTGTATATATATATATATATATATATTTTTATATATACACACAGTGCCCTCCACAATTATTGGCACCCTTAGTAAATATGAGCAAAGGTGGCTGTGAAAATAAATCTGCATTGTTTATCCTTTTGATCTTTCATTAAAAAAATTCACAAAATTCTAACCTTTCATCGAAGTAAAACAATTGAAAGTAAGGGGAACTCACAGTATGAAATAAATGTTTTTCTCCAATACATGTTGGCCACAATTATTGGCACCCCTAGAAATTCTTATGAGTAAAATATCTCTGAAGTATATTCCCATTCATATTTAAATTTTTTAGCACACCAGGGTGACTAGGAGCATGAAATTGTCCAGCCATGACTCCCTGTTCCACAGGAGTGTAAACATGAGGAAACACAAAGGCCAAATTCCCGTAATCATTCATCACAATGAGAAAAACCAAAGAATATAGTTCTGATGTGCAGCAAAAGATTGATTAGCTTCACAAAATAGAAAGTGGCTGTAAGAAAATAGCTAAAGCATTGAAAATCCCCATTTCCACTATCAGGGCAATAATTAAGAAGTTCCAATCAACTAAAGATGTTACAAATCTGCCTGGAAGAGGACGTGTGTCTAAATCGTTCTAATGTGAAGTGAGGAGGAAGGTTTGAGTGGCCAAAAACTCTCCAAGGATCACAGCAGGAGAATTAGAGAGATTAGTTGAGTCTTGAGTCTCAGAAAGCCTAAAAAAATTTATTAAACAGCACCTACATCCCCACAAGTTGTTCAGGAGAGGTTTCAAGAAAAATCCTCTGCTCTCATCCAGAAACAATCTCCAGCATATTCAGTTGTCAGACAAGACTGGAACTTCAAACGGGACCGGCTTCTATGGTCAGATGAAACTAAAAAAAGAGCTTTTTGGCAGCAAACTCACCAGATGGGTTCGGTGCACACAGGAATAAAAAGTACCCCATGCCCACTGTTAAATATCCTGCTGGATCTTTAATGTTGTGGGCCTATTTTTCTGCTGGAGGTCATGGATTCTATCAAATACCAGCAGATAAAAAATCAAAACCTGACCGCTTCTGCTAGAAATCTTATAATGGGCGGTGGTTGGATCTTCCATCAGGACAATGATCCAAAACAAACATCAAAACCAACACAAAAATGTGTCACAAAATGAAACTTCTGCCATGGCCATCCCAGTCCCCTGACCTGAACCCTAAAGAATGAGTGGAGTTAACTGAAGAGAAGAAGCACCAACATGGAGCTGGGAATCTGAAGGATCTGGAGAGAATCTGCATGAAGGAATGGTCTCTGATCTCTTGTCAGGTTTTCTCCAAACTAATCAGGCATTATAAAATACAACTCAGAGCTGTTATCTTGGCAAAAGGAGGTTGCAAAAAGTTTTAAATAAAAGGGTGCCAATAAAAAACGTTTATTTCATAATGTGATTTTCCCCCCTCTTTCAATTATTTTCCTTCAATGAAAGGTTATAATTTTGTGAATTTTTTTAATGAAAGATCAAAAGAATAAACAATGCAGATTTATTTTCACAGCCCCCTTTGCTCATAATTACTAAGGGTGCCAATAATTGTGGAGGGCACTGTATATATATATAAACAGCAATATACAAGTATGTTTGTATGCGTGTATTTACATTAGCAAAGTATATCATCATAATCAAAACTCACCTAAATGCTTTGATATGTTCTAGAGCTTTCCAAATGAACACATTTTGTTAAGTTTACTCCAACGAATATGCCCTGTTGAGTGTGTAGGTAGAAGTGAGCACTGTGTAGGCATCCTGTGAATCAGAACACAGCTTTTCTATACTACACTGCACTCTAAAAAATGCTGGGTTAAAAAAACCCAAGCTGGGTAAAATATGGACAAACCCAGCAGGTTGGGTTAAAAGGCACCTATTATGCCCTCTTTCACATGATGTAATATAAGTCTCTGGTCTGGTCAAGTTTCAGCTTAAAATACCCCACAAATTTGCCCCTATTTGGGGGTGAGCAAAAACACGCCTTTTACTATATTACTATATTGCTGGCTAAAAAAATAAATCCAAAATTGGTTGAAAAAAATGGCTGGGTAAAAACAACCCAATCCCTGGTTTTGTCCATATTTAACCCAGCAGTTTTTAGAGTGTGTAAAAAAAAAAAAACACGTAAAAAAATGGTGCAATGCATGGCAGCACAGGGTGCCAAATGTTTGCCATTAATGGGAATAACGGTGATACACCATGAACTGAAGTAACGTGTTTACACAGCAACAGGAAAAATGGTACATTGACTATACAATCCAAAAAAATGCTTAAAGTGTAATCCGAAATGACATGTTTTGTCTGTGTAATTAAGAAACATGCATAGACCATTAAATTAAATACCACTCTTTGACTGAAAATGTAAATAACATGTTTTAACCCTTATTTCATGAAACATGTTTTAACTGTAGATGTAAAAATACATGGTTAAACATTTACTTAACTAAACCAATTTTGACTATAGATATACACTCACCTAAAGGATTATTAGGAACACCTGTTCAATTTCTCATTAATGCAATTATCTAATCAACCAATCACATGGCAGTTGCTTCAATGCATTTAGGGGTGTGGTCCTGGTCAAGACAATCTCCTGAACTCCAAACTGAATGTCAGAATGGGAAAGAAAGGTGATTTAAGCAATTTTGAGCGTGGCATGGTTGTTGGTGCCAGACGGGCCGGTCTGAGTATTTCACAATCTGCTCAGTTACTGGGATTTTCACGCACAACCTTTTCTAGGGTTTACAAAGAATGGTGTGAAAAGGGAAAAACATCCAGTATGCGGCAGTCCTGTGGGCGAAAATGCCTTGTTGATGCTAGAGGTCAGAGGAGAATGGGCCGACTGATTCAAGCTGATAGAAGAGCAACTTTGACTGAAATAACCACTCGTTACAACCGAGGTATGCAGCAAAGCATTTGTGAAGCCACAACACGCACAACCTTGAGGCGGATGGGCTACAACAGCAGAAGACCCCACCGGGTACCACTCATCTCCACTACAAATAGGAAAAAGAGGCTACAATTTGCACGAGCTCACCAAAATTGGACAGTTGAAGACTGGAAAAATGTTGCCTGGTCTGATGAGTCTCGATTTCTGTTGAGACATTCAGATGGTAGAGTCAGAATTTGGCGTAAACAGAATGAGAACATGGATCCATCATGCCTTGTTACCACTGTGCAGGCTGGTGGTGGTGGTGTAATGGTGTGGGGGATGTTTTCTTGGCACACTTTAGGCCCCTTAGTGCCAATTGGGCATCGTTTAAATGCCACGGCCTACCTGAGCATTGTTTCTGACCATGTCCATCCCTTTATGACCACCATGTACCCATCCTCTGATGGCTACTTCCAGCAGGATAATGCACCATGTCACAAAGCTCGAATCATTTCAAATTGGTTTCTTGAACATGACAATGAGTTCACTGTACTAAAATGGCCCCCACAGTCACCAGATCTCAACCCAATAGAGCATCTTTGGGATGTGGTGGAACGGGAGCTTCGTGCCCTGGATGTGCATCCCACAAATCTCCATCAACTGCAAGATGCTATCCTATCAATATGGGCCAACATTTCTAAAGAATGCTTTCAGCACCTTGTTGAATCAATGCCACGTAGAATTAAGGCAGTTCTGAAGGCGAAAGGGGGTCAAACACAGTATTAGTATGGTGTTCCTAATAATCCTTTAGGTGAGTGTATATAACGTGTAAACCCATTACTTAAGAAAGCATGTTTTGACTGTAAACTGAAATACAGTTTAAATCTTGTTTAACAGATTTTAACTGTAAATTGAAATAACATGTGTCAGCCAATATTATAACAAATGAACTGAAATGGACCATAATTTAGAATTACATGTACATCACTTTACTTTAAAAATTTCACCCTAAGTTTAAATGCTTTACTTGTAAAAATGAGTTGCAATGATTTGAAATATAACATACATATGGTATCATGATTATGGCTTCCAGCTGTCATTTTACATTAAGCTATGACAATTTTTTTTTTGATTTCATGCCGACTTCAGAGTACACATGAAATCTAAATTGACCTTATCTACTTTGTTAGTGCATATTACTAGTCTTGTGGTAAACAATTAATCCGTGCAAGTTAAAACGCAGAAAAAAAATTGTTTGTCGCGGTAATCTTTAATCAAAATCTGAAAAGTTACTTCCGGTCTGGAATGGCGTTCCTTCCCTGATGACGTCAGTTTGACGGCTATGGTTGAAAACACGTAAACCACTCCTCTGCAACCGTTCATCTGCTATGAGCGAGATATGGAGAGGAGGAGCGCTAAAGTAAAACTCTGCCCTCTATTCAATATTCCGTTTCACTTGGAAATACGTCACAACACTGGAGAAAAGTTGTTTGCAACTTCCGGTTCACGCGGACTTTAAGGCCGTTTCTATGGCGATATTTGCGCGTGCCCAAACTTTCCTTGCATCAGATATTAGCGAGAGCATGACAAGACTCTTGAAAAGAATGAGTTGACGTTGATTTGAGTTAAATAAGAAGCGAACTAGCACTGAAACGTGTTGTTTTTGAAATCATGCTGAGGAACGTTGTGGCTCGTGTAAGTCTTCAGACATGCGAGTCAAACTATCGCTTCACTCTTCTTTCCAGAGAAATCACTAACAAAATGCACACAGACATTTCCCTGCTCTTGATATACAAACATTAATTAACTTCTTTGTTTTTTTTCTTTTCTTTAATCTCATAAAAACCAAAGAAGTTAATCTGTGATTTTCCAGTAGCACGTATTATAATCAGTTAAATAGCTGACAAAATGTAGGCTACATTTGGTGTCAATGTACGCATTTTTGACAGTTCTGATCAAAATGTGATATGACTGTTATTCTACAGTTTTTTTCTCTGTAAAAATACGTTTTCCCCAACTCTGAAAAAACATTAATTATGAACGTTTTTTTAAGGACATGTAAGGTTACTAATACATAACAATGACTTTAATTATAGGAAAATGTTTTTTTTTCTTGCCATTTCCGTGTTCCTATCAAAATGTGATTTTACTGTTAAATTCTACTGTTTTTTCTTTGTAAAAATACATTTATGTTTTACAGTGTGTTTAATATATGCTAAAATGCCATTTATTCCTGTGATCAAAGCTGAATTTTTAGCATCATTATGCTGATTTGCTGCTCAAGAAACATTTCTGATTATTATTAGTGTTGTAAACTATGGAAGCTTGTTTCTGCCATAAAAGGTAATTGCGACTCTCAGAACTGCGAAATATAAAGTCAGAATTGTGATATAAAGTCAAAATTTTGAGAAATAAAGTCAGAATTGTGAGAAATAAAGTCAGAATTGTGAGTTATAAAGTCAGAATTGTGAGTTATGAAGTCAAAATTGCTTGATATAAAGTCAGAATTGTGTGATATATTAAGTCAGAATTGTGAGTTATAAAGTCAGAATTGTTTGATATAACGTCAGAATTGCAAGTTAAGTCAGAATTGTTTGATATAACGTCAGAATTGCAAGTTATAAAGTCAGAATTGTGAGAAATAAAGTCAGAATTGTGAGAAATAAAGTCAGAATTGTGAGAAATAAAGTCAGAATTGTGAGTTATAAAGTCAGAATTGTGAGTTATAAAGTCAAAATTGCTTGATATAAAGTCAGAATTGTGTGATATATTAAGTCAGAATTGTGAGTTATAAAGTCAGAATTGTTTGATATAACGTCGGAATTGCAAGTTATAAAGTCAGAATTGCGAGTTATAAAGTCAGAATTGCGAGTTATAAAGTCAGAATTGCAAGTCAGAATTGGAAGTCAGAATTGCTTGATATAAAGTCAGAATTGCGAGTTAGAAGTCAGAATTGCTTGATATAAAGTCAGAATTGCGAGTTATAAAGTCAGAATTGCTGACAAAATGTAGGCTACATTTGGTGTCAATGTACGCATTTTAATGGAAATTCACAGTTCTGATCAAAATGTGATATGACTGTTATTCTACAGTTTTTTCTCTGTAAAAAAATCATTTTCCCCAACTCTGAAAAAACATTACTTATGAACGTTTTTTTAAGGATATGTAAGGTTACTAATACATAACAATTACGTTTAATTAAAGGAAAATGCCATTTTTTTTCTGTAACACATATAATCAGTTGAACAACAGGTAAAATGTACATTTGGTGTCAATGTATGCATTTTTATGGAAGTTCCCTGTTCCTATCAAAATGTGATATTACTGTTAAATTCTACAGTTTTTTCTCTGTGAAAATACATTTATTTTTTACAGTGTACAGTGACACAATGCAGACTCTTTATTTCCATCAAATGAATGCCACTACGCTCCATCACATCTATTGTCATGCACAACGCTAAAAAAGGTCATGAAGAGATTTGGCAGAAATGAATTATTGACTGATGCCAGCTGGAGTCTGAATCCCTCTGCTCTACTGGGCCCGTCTCCATACACACGGCACCAGCGGAGAGCACAGCAGGCCTCCCTGTATCCACCGGATTTAAGCATAATGAAACTCTTCACACCTGAATAATACTCTGATGCTTTAAAAAGCACGCCTGTCCCATAGCAGCTAATATGCTAAATTATATCCAACAAATCAAAGTAATGATCCTAAGAATCTCATAGTGCTGTGAGGATTTCCCTAAAGCTGAGATGTGAATAGTTGTCGCCTTGTGCTTTGCATTTTGTGTATGGGTCTGGAGTTCTGTTTTGACAGGTGGTGGAAACTGGGATTTACACTTAATGTGAACTTGTAAGTAATCATGGGGATACTGCTTTTAGTGTCTTACTGATCCCATCATGCTAAATTTGATGCAGGGTTTTTTCTGCCTTTAAGCCTGCTTATTTTCCCACTCACAGGTGCGGCAACAGCTCCAATGTGACTCGTCATAAAATATTAAGCCTTCCGGCAAAGCGAGATGTCCCTTCTTCAAATTAAATTAATCAACTTCATCCCAAGATAGCAAGAGAACACTTGATGATAATGCCATCTGCTCAATATAATCTGCTTTCTGATTGATATTCCCTTCAGACCAAAATACTGTCAGCTAGTGAGTCAGGACTTATAAATACACCCCAAACATAGATTTTGGAGAAAAGCATTTGACTTTCACACTTCAGCCATAAAGTAGTTTATTTTTTATTGCTCTGTGACTACTCTTTCATTCCTTAAAATAATTTAAAGGACTCATTAAAGGGTTAGTTCACTCAAATGAAATTTCTGTCATTAATTACTTACCCTCATGTCATTCCAAACCTGCAAGACCTTTGTTCATCTTCGGAACACAAATTAAGATATTTTTGATGAAATCCAAGTTGAAGACACAGTGCAGAGCTTCTGTGTTTATATCCGAACGCCGGCTCAGTATTGCCCGACGCTGTTCACGTGAGCAGCACGACACATGCTTGTGATGCTGACGCAGGAGCCGGTCAATACTGATCCGGCGTTCTGATGTAGAACACGGAAGCTCTGCAATGTGTCTTCAACGTAAACTGCAAAGGAGAACACTTTATTTGTGCAAAAAAATTTTACATTATAACTGCACCTCAAGGAAAGTATTAAAATAATAATAATAATACAATTATTGTGTCATGACCCCTTTAAATATATAAAATTAAAGTGGATAGCATGACTTCTTTGAAGAGTAATGAGAAATGTTTGAGTTCATATTGAAATATATATATATATATATATAACATTTATGGCCAATCTTTTTCTCAATTTATTGACATTTGGCAGTTGTGGCAAAAAGTTAATTTTAGGCCCTGTCTGTGGTGACGACACAGGAGATTGTTCCTTATTAGATCAGTTTGATGTCTTTTATCTTGCTTTTTAAGTCGGTAAGTGGAAGCTTTACTGACAAGCCATTTCTGTAGAGACACATCAACTATGTTACATCCTTCTTGCGTCATGAACCTTCTCCAGTCAATCAACCAGCCAACCTAACCAAGCAAACATTCAGCAGAACTCAGGTCTGTGCTGTACAATGTTCATCCGGCCTGTTTCCTGCTGTTCTGGAACACATCGAAATTCCCCACGAATTACTTCAGCAAAACAACTGAATGAGCTAATGTTCTGAGATATTCTCACTGTGAAGAACAGTGCAATTAAATTCTGGTTCTTGGAGGGTTTGAGTCACCTATAGCGTGCAGAGTCCGTTCACTGATTGTCCAATATGTTGTCAAACATTTTTTAGGTGGAAAACTATTTTAACAGTCAATATCTTGGGGAAAATTCAGTCCCACTTTATATTAGGTGGCCTTAACTACTATGTACTTACATCAAAAAATAAGTACAATGTACTTATTGTGTTCATATTGTATTGAAAAACACTTTTGGTGCTATTGAGGTGGGATATGGGTACGGTTAGGGACCGGTTTGGTGGAGTGGGTAGGTTTAAGGGTGGGTTAAGGTGTAAGGGATGGGTCAACAGTGTAATTATAAATGTAATTACAGAAATGTATAACAGATGTAATTACATGCAGGTAATTTTTTTAAATATAAGTACAAACTAAAAACATGTATGTACACAGTAAGTGCATTGTATCAAATGATTAATTTAAATGTAATTATGTAGTAGTTAAGGCCGCCTACAACCCGAATTCCAGAAAAGTTGGGACGTTTTTTTAAATTTGAATAAAATGAAAACTAAATAATTTTTAAATCACATATGCCAATATTTTATTCACAAAAGAACACAGATAACATAACAAATGTTTAAACTTAGAAATTTTACAATTTTATGCACAAAATGAGCTCATTTCAAATTTAATGCCTGCTACAGGTCTCAAAATTGTTGGGACGGGGACATGTTTACCATGGTGTAGCATCTCCTCTTCTTTTCAAAACAGTTTGAACACATCTGGGCATCAAGGTTATGGGTTTCTGGAGTTTTGGTGTTGGAATTTGGTCCCATTCTTGCCTGATATAGGTTTCCAGCTGCTGAAGAGTTTGTGGTTGTCTTTGACGTATTTTTCATTTAATGTTACTCTAAAACCTTTATATACCTTACACCATTCATAGTGCCTTCCAAACCATGCAAACTGCCCATACTGTAAGCACTTATGCACCCCCATACCATCAGAGATGCTGGCTTTTGAACTGAACGCTGATGACACGCTGGAAGGTCTCCCTCCTCTTTAGCCCAGAGGACACGGCGTCCGTGATTTCGAACAAGAATGTCAAATTTGGGCTCGTCTGACCATAGAACACTTTTCCACTTTGAAACAGTCCATTTTAAATGAGCCTTGGCCCACAGGACACAACGGCACTCCTGGACCATGTTCACATATGGCTTCCTTTTTGCATGATAAAGCTTTAGTTGGCATCTGCAGATGGCACGGCGGATTGTGTTTACAGACAGTGGTTTCTAGAAGTATTCCTGGGCCCATTTAGTAATGTCATTAACACAATCATGCCGATGAGATATGCAGTGTCGCCTGAGGGCCTGAAGACCACGGGCATCCAATAAAGGTCTTCGGCCTTGTCCCTTACGCACAGAGATTTCTTCAGTTTCTCTAAACCTTTTGATGATGTTATGCACTGTAGATGATGAGATTTGCAAACCCTTTGCAATTTGACATTGAGGAACATTGTTTTTACATTTACATTTACATTTATGCATTTGGCAGACGCTTTTATCCAAAGCGACTTACATTGCATTATACTATACATTTGTATCGGAATATGTGCAATCCCTGGGATCGAACCCATGACCTTGGCATTGAAGTGAAGTGAAGTGAAGTGACATGTGGCCAAGTATGGTGACCCATACTCGGAATTTGTGCTCTGCATTTAACCCATCCAAGTGCACACACACAGCAGTGAACACACACACCGTGAACACACACCCGGAGCAGTGGGCAGCCATTGCTGCGGCGCCCGGGGAGCAGCTGGGGGAACGGTGCCTTGCTCAAGGGTCTCACCTCAGTCGTGGTATTGAAGGTGGGAAGAGCGCTGGTTATTCACTCCCCTCACCAACAATCCCTGCCGGACCTGAGATTCGAACCCATGACCTTTGGGTTACAAGTCCGACTCTCTATCCATTAGGCCACGACTGCCCCAATTGCTAGTGCCATGCTCTAACCACTGAGCTACAGGAAAGCTTTTTTAAAGTATTCCACAATAATTTTACGCACTCTTTCACAGCTCTGCCCATCATTACTTCTGAGATACTCTGCCTCTCTAAGACATCCCTTTTATAGCTAATCATGTTACAGACCTGATATCAATTAACTTAATTAGTTACTAGATGTTCTCCCAGCTGAATCTTTTCAAAATTTCTTGCTTTTTTTTAGCCATTAATTAGTTCACCCTCGTGCCAACTTTTTTGAGACCTGTAGCAGGCATCAAATTTGAAATGAGCTCATTTTGTGCATAAACATTTGTTATGTTATCTATGTTCTATTGTGAATAAAATATTGGCTCATGTGATTTGAAAGTCTTTTAGTTTTCATTTGATTCCAATTTAAAAAACGTCCCAACTTTTCCGGAATTCGGGTTGTAATATAAAGTGGGACCAAATGCAGGTTACACTATTTAAAGGTGTCTGTGTTACAGTGTAATTATACATTTAAGTACTGCGTAATAATAATTAACTACATGTACTTACTATAGGGTACTATAGGGTTAGGGTTAGGATGAGGGTTTGATTTAGGGTTAATTGCATGTAATTATGGATAATTTATAGTTATTACTACAGTAACTACATGTAACGTGTAACAATGGCACTGTAAAATAATGCCAATGTAAAAAAAAAAGAAAGTGTTTTCAAAATGCATTATAACACATATGAGTCTCGCACAGTGAGCAATGGCAGGAGAAGTGCATGACCGAGCTGTGTAAAACAGAACTTTATTAAGCTTCAAAGATGCTCATAATCATATAGTTTCATATGGGTTATCCTGTAAATATTATACATTTTAAGTGAGTATATCAAGACTAGTCCTGATCTATCTCTATCTGACTAGTCCTGATCTATCTGATAAATCTCCAGACTCAACTAAACGTGCATGTGCATGCATCTCAAACAAAAAATATTAAATTTGATGAAATATTTGTTGTTGGGCATTACATTTTTTTAATAAAAAATATTTATTTGAAATCCTCCATGTAATACAATTAATGATATGTTTAGGAGAATAGTTACGGTATAATAAATGAAAGAGGTTTCTAACTTTTTTTAGGAAAGTGATAAAATTATAGTATGTGTTACTATGATCAGAGTACTTTTGAGCTTTTAATTGTATCTATTAAAATTGATTATTCAGTATTATTTTAGTAATTTAGTAATATCATTCTGCTTGCAAACTGTGGGCAAATATGTTTGTATCAGTATTTATTATTATTATTATTATTAACCCTTAAATGCATGAATGTTTCACCAATCGTTAGCTATTACATATTAGTTAGGTAGGTTAAGATATGCATTATATGCAGCCCTATACTTTTAGCTGGACAGAAATACATTTTCTGTTATTTTTCTGTAGTTTTCTATTCCAACATCCTCGAGAATGCCTTACCATTATTAAAAGACACTTTCATGCCAGTATTTTATTCTACAATAGAATACAATAGATTAATTACAAAATCAATCAATCAATCAATCAATCACTAAAAAACAGATAAACAAATTGTGGTTGTTTGTAAATCAGGGAGACATTTCCTGTTTTTGTGGTCAGTTTTTGGCCAAAATAAGCAGCAGTGTGGACCAGATTTTACTCTGTTTAGTCAAAGGTTTGAGACTAGGCATCATAAATGTAGGAGAGTGACAGAATATGTTCTGTCCTGATTAGCTTCATAGCCGCCACCATGATGTGTGTATAGTAAACAGATTAAATCGCTTATACTGATGTAGCAGCTGTGTGTAGTTGTGTGGTAATGCATGTATGTGTGTAATGAACTCTCAGCGGGGAGCTTTGAGGCTGCTGTCAGCTCTACGGCCACAATCACGCTGTTTATGGGCGTTAGGGCCCAGGTGCACTGCCTTATGGGATTGTGGATCAGCGTCATAGTGGGCAATGCATTTCAGCCGCAACACGCACACTCAAACATCCTCGTTCTGTCATGCTTTCCTCTAACCTTGTGCTACACTCTCTCTGAAAGCGTTTGCCCACGGACGCTTATGGATCAGACAGAATTGGAGCTCTGAGCTCCCTTAATGCTTTCAGAGCTTTGCTCTCTTTTCAGCCTCAGCAGACGACTGCTCCTCTTCCCCAAACACGCCTCTCTCCGTTTTACACACTTTTAAGCACCGTTCTCCTGTCTGCATTTTCCATCAAATCCTGCCTCTTCCCTAGTGGCCAGCTGACTCGATAAACAAACAGAACAAAACAAACACACAGAACTCCACCGCGCTCGCTCATTTACAACGCAAACTAAATATGGACGCTTTGCTGTGTGAGACACGCTAGTGAACATAGTCTAATGCAGGGAGAAAGCTTATGTCTTCCTGACCCAAAAATAAGCTGTAACTCCTGTTCATAGTCTTTCTGTCAGGCTATATTGNGTAGATGAGTATTTTTTTTCCCAAATAAAAAAGTAATAATAATAATAATAATAATAATTTATTATTAGCCTACTACTACTAAATTGCATTATCTCTATTTTTATTGTTTACATTTCCTATTACTTTAAACAAAATAGGCTTTTAAAATAAAACATAAATACTAATAATTTTTAATAATAATAATACTTTTATTGTTTAATATTATTAATAATAATAAAAAGCATTTTTGTTTAAATTATGAAATTCATGTTATTTTTTAAACAAGATCAGATAGTTTTTCTTTAAATAAAATAATAACAATAATTTAATATAGCTGCGAGCAGCAATTATCGGGGTTCAAACATTTTAAGACCTTTATTCCTTTTATGCTGTGTTTATGTCGACCTGAAATGTAGGGCTGACACCATAAAATATGCATGAAAAAGAATATGCTAAAACTTAATAATACTTGATACACACTAAGCATGCTCACACACACTTTTGTTGTAGATACAGTATTTGAAATATATGATGGGTAACAATGTTTACTGCAAATCTCCTCTGTATAACACCATTTCAGGTTTCATATTACTCATAATGTGGCACAACTGTCAAAGCTAATACTTGAATGGAAATGAAGTGATGAATTTTGACAAAATGTGATTGTAAATGTTATAATAAAGCAATAAGCCCCAAGAAGTCATGGTTTACAGTGAATTTATAACCTCTAAGGGGCGTTGTTAGCGGAGTGCCTAAAACCTCCTTAGCTGTTATAAATTCACTGTAAATCACAGCTTCTCTGGGCTTATTGCTTTTATAAAATGGTTACCACAATACAAATATTAAAGCCAAAAAATGTATCAATGCAACTTTCATTAAGTAAAATCATTAAAAGCCTTCCTTTTGCTGGAAAAAAAAATAGTCCCTGACCATGAACAGCAACAGAACAATTACTCAGTCACTCAGGCCCCGTCCACACGGAGACGTGTTTTTGTGAATACGCACAAATTTTGTATCGGATAGGCATTTAGTCCACACGGATCTGGCGTTTTCGGAAGGTGAAACCGCTATTTTTTTAAACCGGGTCCCAGAGTGGATAAATCTGAAAACGCCGTCTTTGCGTTTTCATGTGGACAGCCAATCCGTATATTTTGTGAAACGATGATGTCATCACCCCACATGTCGACCCTAGTCTAACGCGCTAACAGCACAAAACAGCAACAACAATAGCAGACTCTCGATGCTTGTGATCATGCTGCAGAAGCTACTGAGCCAAAATAAAGTGTTATTTCTAAGCTTTACTATAGTTTGTATACAGCGCGCACGGTTTATGCGCATGCTCCAAGTCTTATTCGCTGTCTTAAGTGTATCTCTGTGGCAGAATTACAGCGCCACATCCTGGTCTGGCATGTATACTACATCATTTTGAGTCGTTTCAGTGGTTTCGTGTGGACGCAGATATTTCTTGAGACGAGGAAAAAAAAAAGATCAGAGAGGGTAAGCTTCGGCTTCGTGTGGACGTAGCCTCAGTCGCAAAGACTTTTATATTGAAACTTGTTGTGAACACGAAACAAGACACAAATGACAAGCGCTGTCAGTGTCAGCAGGGCACGGGAAAACCCATTAAATATTAAAAGAACAAGATCGCAGTGGATATTCAAACTGATTTTTTATTATGAACATAGGACTGACCTGAAGGAAAATGCTAAGTCTGAATGGAGGTAATACACTTGGTTACTTGATATCTCTCTCACAATACTCTTCTATACAATTCATTATCATTACAATGGAAGATAAGGGGAAACATTGCTGTAATATTTGACAAAAAAAAGAGAAAAGACAGTCTGTGACCACTTTATCAGCTGCTGAAGTGTGTAATTTATGCCTTGCCAGTTGCACGGAATTGCAAAAGTAATTACTCTCCCAAATAGCACACTTGATGTGGACTTGCATCTTGTGACTCACTCACACACATCCTTGAAGTCCATGAAAGCGTAGAGTGTCTTTTTATGTTTCAGAAGGCTACTCACTAGAGCTACCTTTTGAGGCCGTAATGCTCCTGAATGCACTGAATGTCTTATATTTGTTTCTGCATATTCAGCTGGAGAAAGTATTTTAACATTAAAATTACACACATTTAAAAGTTGAGGATTACTTTTATTCTCACCATAACTCTGACATTATATTGTGTTAGTCTGGGCTTGGATACACTTGTTTTTTTCCCTGATTTTCTAGAACAACAACACTTCTGCTCCTCATTAAAATGCTAAACAGCTCATTAGCATGTTTGAATGTCTTAATTATTTTGGCCTGATTTTTAAGGTTGCATTGTTCAGCTCTCCAAAGTTATGGAGAACCAGTGGCAGGTTATTTGGGTGCCAACATAGTAGTTGCAATAGTTATTTATAATATTTTTTTGGTTATTGTTTATGAGCATGCAGTAATTTAGACCATGCAAACTTAGAATGTGCCAAGGAGCTTGCAAGTTATATCTAGAGGAATTTTTTTTATCATTTTGTATGTTATTGATTAGGAGAAGCCGTTTGCCAGGGAAATCCATTATATTTAAAACAGAGAGAACAGCGAACACATTATGTACATTTATGATAGTTTTGAAACTAATGGTTTTGATCTGTATCTCTCAAGGTTTATGTGGGCTTCTTAATGTGTGATCATTTTTATTTGCATGGTTTATTTGTCATGTTGACTGATGGTGTAAATCTAGTTAGTAAGTCTTGTTTAAAACTGTTACGGCAGTGTTGTTCAAAAACTATAATATTATTAAAGGTATTGAGATATCTTGTACAACTATTGTGTAAACTGTTTGCATAATTTAATTTGGCATGTTCCCTCTCCTCTCTGGACCAAAATTTCTACAAAACATTTTCATTTTCACCAGATTTATTGTCATGGTTAACTGTAGAAGGCATATGGCATGCAATACCCTGCTAAATACAGATGGAAAATAAA